>JAODAL010044235.1:0-33077 GCA_025379985.1 Phyllomedusa bahiana
CTCCGCCGACAAGACGCAGGGGGCGATTCCTCCGGTCTTTTTAAATTTATTGCGCCCCCATCGGGAAAAAAAAGGGGTTAACCGCCCCCCCCCCCGGGGAGCGCCCGGGGGTCGGGGCCGCCGCTGGGGGATGTCAGCTGTAATTCACTACACCCCGCGCCGATCGCGGAACTTGCCTTAGGTTCGCGCGATCCTCTGGAGTACCAACGCCGGGGGGTGAACCCCCAAACCCCTGGACGAGGAAAGGGGCCAGGGTCGTGGGGGGTTTAAAGGGGCGACATTTATGTAAGTGTTTTTTCACCCTTTTTCTGGGGAAAATTTTGCCCCTTTAACTGGGGGCCAGAAAACAATGCTAATGCATAATGAATGTTTAGGCGCTTTTATTCTAAGATAAAAACTTTTCTAAGCGCCAATTGGGGGCGTTTGGAGGCGTTTCTGGGGGCGTCGAAACCACACCGAATATTAACAAAATGAATTGGGGTTCGGCAAAACTATTTGCATTAGCTCAAACAGGCAGCCTTCCAATGTGGTGCTGAGCCGGGGGGTCAGAGTGGAGTTAGTCGCTTGGGGGAAAAAATGTCCAAATTTTTTCTCAACTTCCACCAATACAATAAAAAAAAAATTTATTTAATTACATACTGTATAAAATGAATTTATTTAAATTAACTGAAAAATATGTTTAAATAAATTAATATAAAAATTTTTAAATATCTAAAAAATATAAAAATATCCCCCTAAAAATTTTTTGAAAGTAATAAATCTAAAACAAATTTTACATTAAAAAAACCCCTTTTGACTATGTTGTTCAGTTTTTTAAATTTTTAAAATGTTTACTCAAAAAAGACATTTATTTTTTGCTGTCTCACCCTTTATTCCCAACCAGAGCCAGCACACCACAGGTATTGCTGGGACCTGGGGTCCTCCAAGCGGGACACCCCCAAATTTCAGGGGGACATGATTCTAATGACTTCTCTTATTTCGCCTGTCTATTCTTTTTATGTTAGGTGCATTACTTTGCGCCTAAGGTCCGTAATGCGCCAAAAACTGACAAGGCGCATCGAAATTTACTACCTTTTGACGCACAAAAAAAAAACTTTCAAAACACAGGCGCATTTTTACCTGAAAAATGAGTTCGATACTCACTTTGCGCCCTTCCTTCATACTGTCGTCTTAAGGACAACCACAGAGACCCTTTTGAGCAAAACCCCAAAATCCCCAGTTCCCTAGGTTATCCTATAGGTCATTTCCGTTTCCCAAAATACAGTGGTAACCAGATTTGACATTGGACGTCACATTAGAAGTGATGCCTCACAGGCAGTGATGGAAAGTGTAGAGCAACACAGGACACAAAGCAATGATGAAAGATAAGTTAACTAATGAAAACTCCCAAAAAGCCTAACAAATATCAGTGCAGAACTCGCAAAGTACTCACGGGTTTCCATATACGAAATTTGTTTGAATGTCTTCCCCCCATGGCCCCTACCGACGTCACGTTAAACTTAGCAAGAAACCCTTCTTTGGGGAAAAAAATTAGCCACAATGTTTTGGGGAAAAGCAAATTTATCTCCTTGTAGGGTATTCTTTTTCCTAAAAAACCCAGCAGGGTCCCTTTGCCCCCATTTAGAGTTAGGATAATTTATTGGATGGGAATCCAAAAAATTTAATTTATGTGGTTTATGTGGAATCCGATCCAAATCACCTACATTTGGATCGGATTCCAAATAAACCAAATCCGAAGTGAAATATTACAGAAAAGCTATCATTATGTTTTCCGAGAGTGAGAGGAAACTAGAGTACAATCAATATATATATATATATTGTTGTCTTGCAGTAAAGGGTTATGGTTTTATTGCAGTATTGGGACCCTGGGTTCAAATCTGACAAAGAACAACATTTTCGTATTCACTTTGCATTTTCATAATATTAAAATGCAAAGTGAATGAACAAAAGAGAAATCAGAGTCAAATCAGTTTTAGTGTCACCTTCTTTTGCATATTCTCCGAGGTGCACTTCTACACAGTTTTTGAAGGTTCTCGGCAGGGAGGTTGTTCCAAACATCTTGGAGAAGTAAGCAAAGATCTCTTTGTAGATAGCTGCTCAAATCCTTCTATCTCTCAGTGTATTCCCAGACAGACCAGATGATGATGATATCGGGGCTCTGTAGGGCCACCTCACTTCCAGAACTTCAAAGGCAAAGGACGGTCACACCAAATATTGATTTGACTTAGATTTTTCTTTAGTCTATTCACTTTGCCTTTTGCTGATAATAAGAAACTCTCTGTGGAAGCATTCTTATTTTACAGCATCTTTTCATAACTTTTCCATTGTATTGTATATGTTTCATCAAGTGTGTGTATATACATATTTTTGAGGGCATTTATAATTTTTTAAAAATCCAATTAAATTTATTTATGTATATATATACACATAGCTTTCACTCATGTTCGACCACCATCTTGGACCATCCCGAAGGTCCCTTTAGCTCTGGGATTGCCGTCTTTTCATAAGACAGACACTGGCACCCAGTACACAGGTCATTCCAACACAATACTTCTTCCATCTGATCTCAGCCAGCTTTATTCTCCAACCATTTGACATGCAGTGTTCAAAATACAACAACATAAATTCTAGGCTGTCTAACCACTCACTAAACATTCAGAGAATCGCTCCATATTAGTGTTCTGGATCTACTACCTAGCCCCACAAACATGTACTCATACAGTACTGTACAGTCCTTGGAACTGGCTTCCCTCAAGTCTTGGGGAATTAGAACCTTCCTCTTAGCTCTGTGTGTTGCTACTCATACTTGGAAGCCTACCCACCTCACCTTCCTCCCCAAAGCCCTCCCCTGGTATCCTAAAGGAACTGGCTTTTAACAGGCCTGTAAGACCTGTCTTGGAATCCTGACTTGAGGTCACTCTATATATTTGCTAATAACTATTATTTTAAATTCGTCCATGCTTAAAGGTGTTGTCTCATCTCAAAGTTTCATAGACTCCATGAATGAAATAAAGCTTCTTTGCTCTGTCACTTCCTGGTTAAGCTGTATGTAATTAGCATATGAGCTCTGTGTATTTAGACTTCTCTGTTTATTATGTTTATCAGCTCAGTTACCTTCTCTGAGGTCTGGAAAAGCTTCTTTGCTAATTTAAACAGTAGAGTAATTAGTCTTTTGTATGAAAGATCAGATAAAATAAAGCTCTCACTGTCCAGAGTTCTGTGCTGCCTGGACCTGTGTGATGATGTCACTCCCTGCTATCAGATAAAACACAAAGCAGAGGAGAAAAGAGTACACAGGTCGGTCACTAGGGGAACCAGATAGAGCCAGGAAGGTGATAAAGTCACTTATAGCTCCTTAACAAAAAAAAATTGGACAACACAATATATTTGGAAAATGTCTTCATTTAGTGTTCCCTACATTTTGAAAGCTATTCTTTGTAGTGAGACAACCCCTGTAAACCTGTAATTAGATGGGCAGAGGTAATTAAGAGGCCCATGGCTCCAACAAATTCTGGTATCCTGAAGGTGATTACATTGCATTGTCATTGCCACATAATAGTTTTGTTTTTTTTCTTAAACTCCACAAACAACTCAGAAAAGCATTTTACAGAGAAATGAGACAGGATAAAAAAAAATAAAAACTCTGCTCATCTTGTGAGGATAATGAATAATACATTCACAATGAAATAGGATTGTTCTTTCCTACTTATTTTTACTAAGATCCCAGGATTTAATGGTTGATTTGTTTTCAATTCCTTGTATCCATCCTCGCTATGTATATGTACTGGGACTTATTTTGTCTGCCACAAACTGGGATTTATTTAGTTAGCAAGGGTCAGTGAACATGTAGCGTATTTTTACAAACTGATATTGAACGGGGGGGGAAAAAACTGCATTAGAATGAGCTCTGCATAACAATAGGCTACAGACGGTGGCACACATTTACTGTAGATATAGCAAAGTGCATACTGATTTTTCACTGTCAATTTAAAGGAACTTATTTCCTGTCCCCAGTCTTGTGTTCGTAAAGGTATTGGAACTATTTAGACAAGGGATCACAGGATTAGAAGTCCGTACAGTATATGCAAAGGAACAGACAGACCATCAAAGAGGTGGGATATTGGCTCTTACCTGGCTCAGTTCGATAGGTGTCAAGAAATCGTTACATTTTGACAGTTGTTATATTGCCCACAGTAGCCGAAATGATTGGGCCCTTTCATGATAGAGCGGAACAGATGACTGTTCACAATTCATTTCACGCAATCAGAGGTGAGAATCTTCTCCACAGTGAAAAACTCAATTGTTCCGTTTTGCTTGCTATGTCTTATCACAATAGACCTGACATACCTAGACAATCAAATGTAATCAACATGGTTCCCCAGGTAATAACATGTTTAAAGTTACTGTTTGTGATATATTTGATGGCCCTTTCAAAGACCTTTGGCTATTGGGACACATATAACAATATAAAGTCAGTTTGGGGGGATTTTTTATTTTTTTTGTTTGGGGGGGGTGTCTTGGTTTAAATGCTTCTTTTTTTAAAACATATTTACCGGTGTCGTATGCTTTTCATGTAGTGTTAGTCACAACATGAAAAATACAGATGTGAGAAGTGAACTTTACATAACAGACATAGCTATGACTTCTATGGATGCTAAGGATGGTTGGAACTATAGCGTCTTCTCACGTCATTGCGCAATATTGTGGTAACACATTGAAAAATTACAACAGTAAAGCTACTAATGCGCCAAAGTACCGCGGTGCGCCAAACACGCAAGGTGCATTGAACGTCAGGCGCACATTCACCACTTTCATATTTTCAGGCGCATTATGCACTGAAAGAAGATGCAAAAATGGTCTTGACGCGTCAACTTTCATACATGTCACCCATATCCTGTTTCCCCGAAAATAAGACAGTGTCTTATGTTAATTTTTTCTCCTAAAGACGAGCTAAGACTTATTTTTAGGGGATGTTTCTTTTTTCTATGAACAATAATTCACATTTACTGTTGAACAAAACATCAACCTGTATTAATATACTGTAGTGATTTCATCACAAACATCAGCATAAGCAGCCAAACTCTGAATTGCATTAAAAAAGCACTACGTCTTATTTTCGGGGGTGTCTTATTTTCGGGGAAACAGGGTAGTTTTGCCTCTCTACAGATCAAGGGTGAAGCCACACATGGAATATTGTATATAGTTTTGGGAACCAGTGTATAAGAAAGATAAAGCTGAAATAGAGCGGATGCGGGGGAAAGTGACCAAGTTAGTTAGAGGAATGGGTGGACTGCAGTATCATAACAGGTTATAAACTTGGGGTAATAGATGTGTGAAAGGACAGTATAGAGATCTCGTGTAGGATCCTTTACAACTGGACCTGTAACAACAAGAAGGGCACATCCTCTATGTTTAAGGAGCAATCACAGAAAAGTACTAAATTAACAAAAGAGTTAATACCATTCCAAAAGTTCACAGAAACTATTCCACTAACAGTTATGACTGGCCAGTCTGAATGAGCAGTAATTAGATTGAATATATGTAGAAAGTTCTTTCTACACTCCAGTATGAGCGGCACTTCCTTCAAAAAATAGGTGGGTATATATTGAGATGCTGCAGTAGGCGACAGGTACATCTATTCCACATCAGACTATGCTGAAGACGTGTCCAATATCCATGGACTTACTCCTGTGATTCCCCTGATGAACCCTCAGAAATTGGGAAAGGGAGAAATGCGTCGGGAACGGGAATATAAATACATCACGCTTAAGGACAGTAAGAAGTATATGGTAATTTTTCTCTGAATTATACATGGAACAGTAGTGTTTATATCTGTGCCCTGCTCCATTGATACAGTATCTGTGTTAATTTTTGTCCTATTTTGGGTCGCATTTTGACTTTGTGGTATCTTGTTAGGTTCCAAAGGTGATGGGGCTACTATTTTGTATATACTGGTATCAACTAGTATAGAGTCTTTATAGGGTAAGCTGCCGAGAGATGGGGCCACCCTTTTTGGAGTGATTTTCCCTCCTATTTTATTAGGATATAATAATGGAAAATATAGGGGAATGTATTAAAGGGGTTTTGCCAAGAAATAAGTTCCTTACCTAACAGGCTGATGCTCCCCTCTTGAGGCTTGAAAAAAGGGGTGTTGTGTTTCTGTGTTTAAAAAAACAAGTGCCTTCTCTGTGATGTCATTGCACCACCTTCCATGCATGCTCCTAATATTCAGTCTCTGTAGTTGAGTAAACATTGTTTGGTTAATCCACAGGGGATAACTGTATTGTGCACAGGAGAGAAGATAAGCTCTGAGCAGGCAGCGCTCTTTCATTTGTTCACAATTTGATGCAGGGGGAGGGGGGATAAGCAGGGAGCCAGTGAGCGTCTGCATCTTTACTCAGATAATTACTTTACAACCAGTGGATTCTCTATACAAAAGACACAGGATCTGTTCTCCCCAGTCCCATTGAAGCTCCTTAGGTTCCCTGCCATCAGATAAGAAGTGCAAACAATGCAAATGCGGCCAGATCAGCTCCTGTCAGCTCCTGGCCGTATCTAATGTAAACTGTCAGGAAACTAAGGGCATGTAAGTAAGGCTGTAGATCTCACAGGCTTCACTTTTTTAATGGCATATATTTAGAAAAGTGATTAAATACCCATTTTGGAGGATCCCACGTCAACATTAGATTGTGGCAAAACCCCTTTAATGATTGACATATATGTTGTATTTCGCCTCTCCCCATAATACCTCTGGATAGCTATTCAGCATTTTGATGTAATGGATTTATTATCAGGATTGGTGTAATTTAGGTTTTATTGAGTATTTAATAAAGGTTGCATTTTAGAGTGGGTTAGTGGAATTGTTTCTGTGAATCTATGTTTAGGGAGGAAAGAAAATTTTACCATCATCACAGTCAGGGATTCTTTACTATTAGAGCGGTGACATTATGGAATGATTGTGATGTTGGAGTCTATGTCAAGTTCAAGAAGGGCTTAGATGCCTTTTTAAAAAAAAATACAGGAAGTGATGACATCTTCTTGATTGGCACAAAGATGACATCATATTTCAGGTTTGAATGGGGTATCACACAAAAAAGTTTCTACAACCATGTGAATGGTTTGTTGCATTTGCTATATAAATCAAACGTTGTTTTATCACTGAGCATGTAATACACTTTAAAAGACTGTCTCTGAAAAACATTTTCTTTAGAATAATTTATCCCTTAAGAAATTGTTCTTGTGCTGTGCTCCGCTGTGTGTGTTTCCAGAAATGTACAGGAATTTACAGAATAATATCAATAAAGAAATGTGTTTTCTATTTCATTCCACCTACGCACATAGCTTCCAATGCAGACTGGACACAACACAAGGAAAGTACAGCTCCAATATTTCTCCATTTGTCCTCTCCAGAAAGGGGTGTTTACCCTGAAACTTGCACGTTGGGTGCTGCCGCCCGTCTGTCCATGTGAATCCTCTATGGTGGATCCAGGAAGGTGGATATCACGGGAGAATTAATATTGCTTGAGATGTATGCTTGGATACCACAGACTATGGGCGACATTTATGAATCTCGCCACGGAGTGCATGTTTCCGCCAGTTTTCCGTCAAAATTTGCGCCTGATTTATGTCGGTGCCGAGGTGCGCTCATAAAATACCATGTAAAGTCTGCCGCGCCTCGCCATGTGTGAGACAGTGCGGGACTTAGGCGCAGTGCGGGACTTGCGTCTCATAATTCGCCGTCCCGACGAGTGCGTTCATTACATGCGGAAAAGTCACCACGCCTCTCCAGTGTGGGTGGGGACTTAGGCGCAGTGCGGGACTGCGTCTCATATTCGCCGTCCGAGGAGGTGCGCTCATACATGCGTGGAAAAGTTCACCGCGCCTCGCCAGTGTGTGGGGCGCAGTGCGGGACTTAGGCGCAGTGCGGGACTGCGCCTAACATGTATAAAGATTCGAGACAGGCTGGAAAACCGGAAGAAATCATTAAAGATATCTGTGCGGCATGGAGTATGAATCAAAAAATCGCCTTTATAAAGGCGGAAAACATTCTTTGAAAAAGAGCTCAAACCTACTAAAAAAAGACATAAATAAAATCACTTTCAAAAAATCAAGAACGGCGCTACATCGGGAATTGGAATATAGAGAATTGTCGGGAAATACAATAATTCAAATTCTTTAAGCTTTTTCATTGGTCGGCAAAAACCAGCCAATCAGAATAGGAGCGACAGTGAACCATTGAAACCTATGGAGAAGTATGGACCAATCAAAATCTGTAATAAAACTGTACGTGCCCGAAATAAAATGATAATACTCCCGAAGTTGTACCGATCTGTAAATAAAATGAACAATATTATGGGGGTAACGAAAAAAAAAATATTAATTCAATAAATTCATTTTTATTTCTTTATTTTCGTTAGCCAATGATCAATAGTATGAGTGTAACGAAAATAAAGAAATAAAAATGAATTTATTGAATTAATTTTTTTTTTTCGTTACCCCCATATTATTGATCATTTTATATACATATCGTTACAACTTCTGGAGTCTTATCATTTTATTTCGGGCACGTACAGTTTTATTACAGATTGCATTAGAAAACCCATAGGAGCGTCGCTTGCTCTCCCATTGGTCCAAATAACCGCGCCTCTTTTAACTTAGCCAATCACAAATAGAGCCCGCTCTGCATTTCTTTTCCCAATAGAACTCTATGAGAAGGTAGCTCAGCCGCTGATTTGCTAAGCAGAACGAGTCTCTGTTCCCTCCAACCAATCACAGTACTAGAATAATTCACATAGACAGTAATAACTTTTAGGACGCCCTTCTATAGCGCCCTTCTTTCTCCATTCAAAATAGACGCACTACATCTGATTGGTGGATTCATATCTGCGGCCTGGGCTCAACCAATCAGCTCTTTTCTGCCTTTTTTACTGTATTTTGAACTTTCCACCGTTTCGTTTGATTGGTCCATACTTCTCCATAGCTTATAATGGTTCCCTGTCGCTCCTTTTTTGATTGGTTGGTTTCTGCCGACCAATGAGAAGAGCTTAAACAATTTGTATTACTGTATTTCCCAGCAATTCTCTATATCCCAATTCCTGATGTTGCGCCGGCGACAAACGCATTGTTAGGGATTTGACTGATTTATGTTTATAGAAGGTTTCAGCTCTTTTTCAGATCATATTTTACACTTAATAAAAATTATTTTTTTAATCATTCTCCATGCCGCACGGCGCTGAGAGCCGAGATTTCATTGCCCCCATCTCTCCATTGACTACAATGGGACAAGTAGCTCACGCTCTGATTGGCCGGGATAGCCAAGCCCCCGCTAGCTCAACCAATCAGCTCTTTTCTGCATTTTTACTGTATTTTGAATGTCCTGCCTTTGATTTTGATTGGTCAAAATTTCTCCATAGGTTATAATGGGTCCCTGTCGCTCCTATTCTGATTGGACAAGATTGCCAATCCCCCGCTAGCTCAACCAATCAGCTCTTTTCTGCATTTTTACTGTATTTTGAACTGGCCCGCCTTTGAATTGATTGGTCGATACTTCGTCATAGGTTTTAATGGGTCCCTGTCGCTCCTATTCTGATTGGTTGGTTTCTGCCGACCAATGAGAAGCGCTTACAGAATTTGAATTACGGTATTTCCTGGCAATTTCCAAGATCCTAATTCCTGATGTTACGCCGTTCTTGATTTTTGGAAAGTGATTTTTTTTTTTTTTAAATAAGGTTTGAGCTCTTTTTCTGATAATGTTTTACGCCTTTATAAAGGCGATTTTTTTGGAATCATACTCCATGCCGCACGGCGCTGAGAGCCGAGATTTCTGTTGCGATCTTCTATATGTTTCCTCTCATGTTCCGTTCTTGCTTCACTTCGCCTCCGCCGGAGCATTTAGACCAAAATAAACTAGGTCTGACTGTCGGAGCTGCTGAGCGCTGCAATGCGCCGCACTTTGCCGACTCGCGATCGTACATGCCTCGGAGTTTTCGAGCGCGCCGCATCCCGCCCCGGAACGCCTACACCGCGCCCACACCGCGCCCTTTGCCCGCCCCTTCATGCGAGGCGCATCTGAAAGTGGTGAACGCTGCGCCTAACATCGAATCCCTGCGTCCGACAGCGGATTCGGGCTTGTGAGGCGCAGGATACGCCAGAAAACAGGCGAAAAGCCTGTTTATACATGTCGCTCTATGAGTCACATGTAAACGCAAGTAGCATTTGATTGTGCACGTTGTTCATTCATAATGTATGATGAAATGAGTTAATAAATGCATTAAAATTTCTATCCTGCTCTGGTTGATATGAAATTTATGGGGACTTACTGTACATAATTACAGGTTCTCGGTACTGAGTCTAGAAATAGTAAATTGACTCAGGGATTTATTCTGTTTGTCATATTGGAGTCAAGAAGAAATTTTCCTCTAGTATAAGGTTATCGGCATCTACCTCATAGGGTTTTTACACTTCCTCTGGATCAACACAGTACTATTATACTGTAGGTTGGACTTAATGGACATGTGTCAACCTCATCAAGTACATAACTTAGTATATAAGATACCCTTCAGTTGTGCAACAAACAAGTCCAGTCTTTCCCTTTATCCTCAAGGCCATGTCAAACTGGAGGAACATCTGAAGATCTGTTTATGTAGTCCTATCATTTACAGTGTTTTCAGGTAATGAACGCACGAGCAAGCAGCTTAGAAGGATGAGAGTTCCAGTTAATTGACACATTGATATTGGCAGAATGGCCGCTATGACCTTAGGTATCATATAATATGTCTTGAGGAACCTATTTCACTGTTACATGGTCTTCAAGGATGTAAACAAAGATATATTGCAAACACAGAGGGTGAAAATGGACTGGAGAGAACAAATGGAGAAATATTGGAGCTGTACTTTCCTTGTGTTGTGTCCAGTCTGCATTGGAAGCTATGTGCGTAGGTGGAATGAAATAGAAAACACATTTCTTTATTGATATTATTCTGTAAATTCCTGTAAATTACTGGAAACACACACAGCGGAGCACAAGCACAAGAGCAATTTCTTAAGGGATAAATTATTCCAAAGAAAATGTTTTCCGAAGACAGGCCTTTAAAGTGAACTGTAAGTTCAGTGCTAAAACAACATGTGATTTATGTAGCAAATACAACAAACCATATCACATGGTGAAGAGACTTTTCTGCGTAATACACCGTTCTAATATGAAATAGGATGTCCTATCTATGCCTGTCAAGAAGATGACATCACTTCCTGTCTCGGTGAATACAGAATCTCATCTCCTGACTAACCTAACCTACCAAGTGCCAGGATTTCTTTTGTGGAATATGTTGCAGTCGCCTGAAAGGCTGTTAAGTAATACTATGTAAAATGTCTGGCTGGCTGTGGCTTCCTCCAAAATCATCTAGTTGACCTGGAGTAATCAGCTGATTTTCTTAGATGCCTTTTAAGAGGAAAGTCAATTGGTCTATTGTCAAGAATAGTAGCTACAAAGAGCTTCTTTGCAAACTGGAGAACTTGATATGTTGAAGCATTACACAAGCAGCCCATTCATTTCAATTAGATGTACGTAATGCATAAAGTTGTCTTAGGAGGGGCATAAGGATATCATAGAGGAGGTCTCATACTCAGAACCTTTTTCTATGAGCCAGACAAGGGATCTTATTTATGTCAGGAACTCCCATTTTGGTGTACCGCTTAACACAATGTAGTACATTCATCTGAAAGGCTGCTATGAAATACTATATGAAATTCCTGGCTGGCGGTGTCATCCCCCCAAATCAGCTAGTTGATCTGGGAAAATCCCTACAGGCATTGTTCCTGTGGTTCCATGGCATAGAAATTTAATTCTTCTCCTAGATCCCACATAGGTTACAGCTGATTGCTTAGGATCTATGTAGATAGAAACTCTGTGATGAATTTATTGAAGTTCTTATCTTTTAAAAAAAGAGCCTGTGAAATTCAACAAAAAACCTTTATTGTGCAGTGCTCAAGAGAACAACCAGATTAAGTGAAAGGCTTCCACTGCTGGAGTTATCAACATGAGGAGTAGAGATCATCGAACAGTAAAATGTTCTAGTTGGAGTAGAACTTAGAACAGTAGTAGTGTTCGGTTTGAAGTTCGAATCGAACTAAAACTCGAACTTAAAGCCCATTAAAGTCAATGGGAGAAGATGTTCTGGTTAATTTTTATACCTATACAGATGAGGAGAAGCTGGAATTAGCATCCATAACAGTAAACGGGATACGTGCAACAACTTAGTGAAGAAAATTTGGCTCTAAGAAACACTGAGAGGCTAAAATACTTCATTCCATCCAATGGCTGACTAAAAAGATGAGGACAGATTGCAAGCAGGGGCATAGATATAGGAAGAGCAGCGGTAGCAGCTGCTATGGGGCCCTGCGTCCTGAGGGGGCCCAAAATCCCTTTGACACATAGGAGATTTGGAGACGATGTGTTATACAATTACTAAACCCCAAAACTGCCAAAATGAACTTTTCTCCACTTACAATAATTTTCACCAACCAATCACTGTTTAGAATATATTTCTTTGTATAGGGGAATTGGAGACGGAGTGTTATAAAATGATTTAACCCCCAAAACTGCAAAAACAGAACTTTTGGGCACTGAGTATGATTTAGCAAATCCAAGCACTCTGTACAATATATATCCATGTATATGAGAGTAAGGCATTATGTGAGTCTGCAAATATTGCCAAAGAACGCTTAAACAAATTGGTGACTAGAGATGAGCGAACAGTAAAATGTTCGAGTTTGAGTCGAACTTCAAACAATATGCATATGAGAGTTAGGCGTTATGTGAGCCTGCAAATGTCACCAAATAACAGCTTCTGGGTGAGGGAAAGATGCAGCCAGCAATACCAAACTCCCTAACTATTGCTGTCTATGGAGAGGAAAATGCAATCTAAGTAACTAAGAGCAGTCTGTAGAGAGAGTGAACTGAAAATAGTGTGTACACGGCAAGGCAGTGAAATATGTATAACATGGTCATGTGATTTTAGCTGCCAATGAGAGCCCTACACCTCAGCGATGACATTTTTGACACCTCTGCACTAACTGGTTGGCTGCTAAAAGTGTAGAATGGTGATTGGACAGCCGCCAAAATTGCAGAAAGGTGATTGGATGGCTACCAAAACTGCAGAAAGCTGCAGAAAATGAAACTGAAAATGACGCGTCGAACTAGAACTTTACTAGAACAGTAAAATGTTTGATTCGAGTTCTGACAAATCGAGACGTTCTACTCAAACTTAACTTTTCTGGAACTGTTTGATCAACACTATTGAGGAGTAGCCAGGGACATATGTGGCATACTGTACATACAGAGGCCAATGTCTTGGCCCAATAGTTTTTAAAAGGGTTCGGAGGTAGAAACTTATACAAAGCCTTTTGATCCTGGATGGCAAAACCAGATGCCAAAGAACTCAATTTGAACTTTTTTATTTTTATATATATATATATATAATATATATATATAATATATATATATAATATATATATATATATATATATATATATATATATATATATAAATATAAGCTACAAAGGAAGCTCTGTAGGCCTCTTGAGCTACCTGTGTAGTTGTCCTATTAGTCAGTTCTTTTTAGATACAGGAAACACAGTCAAATAAAGTGTGTTTAATAGATCAAGCAGAACCATTGCGAGCTGCTCTTTATCACGTTTTATGGACTTAAATCCCACAAGAGCCTGATATCAGCTGAATCTAACATTTACACAACAAAGGGAGAAAGTAATTAAATAAACTCTATCGAAAAAGATGTTCCTGGAGTTTGTCTGCAAATAATATGAAAGACTTCTCCCTCTACTTTTATTTATAGAAGAAGCCAAAGTGTCACATGTCAAATAAAAGCCGTCATCTCTTTCCACATAAAAGGAATATGCACGCTTGTCTGTTTGTGTTATTTCAAAACAAATATTTTCAGCAAATATTGTTTTAGAAGGTTAAGTCACATAGACAAATCGCTGCATTAGTATGGCCTTTATGTTCCCTCCGTCTCTGGTAGAGATAGATTTATTCCTTAATAAGAAATTTATAGATACTTTACAATTTGATATGTTCCCCGGCATGCGCTAGTTTGTTCCTCCTATTAGGGATCATTTTCTGCTTTCCATGGACTGGAGGGGGATATATGTTGGAATCTGCACAATATCATAGTAGCCTTCTAAAAATCCAACATTAGGGTCACACACTTCAATCAATCTAGTGGCCACATTGTCGCTCTGAACAATATAAAGGGCTGTAATAACATTTTACTTCAATGTCTGTTACAGTCCTAAAGCAAAATAAGGCTTGGTGATGACTTCCATCAGATAGTTGAGTGACGCTTAAGACACATCCCAAGGGAATTGCTTCACTCTGTCTGTTCTTCAAAGTATTTACCACATAGAGATGTGAAGAAATTGCTGTTAACGCACATAAATAAGCAGATTGTCCTACTTGACTGGTGGTACAAACACAAAGCAGGCATCACCATGTGCAGTACATGTAGTATCAGGATAGCATTACAGTACATGTAGTACAGGTAGAGAGCAGTGCAGTACATGTAGTACAGGTAGAGAGCAGTGCAGTACATGTAGTACAGGTAGAGAGCAGTGCAGTACATGTAGTACAGGTAGAGAGCAGTGCAGTACATGTAGTACAGGTAGAGAGCAGTACAATACATGCTGTACAGGTAGAGAGCAGTACAGTACATACTGTACAGGTAGAGAGCAGTACAGTACATACTGTACAGGTAGAGAGCAGTACAGGACATGCTGTAAAGTAAAGAGCAGTACAGGACATGTAGTATAAATAGAGAGCAGTACAGGACATGTATTATAGGTAGAGAGCAGTACAGGACATGTATTATAGGTAGAGAGCAGTACAGGACATGTATTATAGGTAGAGAGCAGTACAATACATGCTGTAAAGTAAAGAACAGTACAGGACATGTAGTATAAATAGAGAGCAGTACAGGACATGTATTATAGGTATAGGAGCAGTACAATACACACGCTGTTACAGGAAAGAGCCCTACAGTACATGCTGAAAGTAAGAGAGCAGTAAAGGTACATGAGTATAAGTAGAGAGCATACAGGAACATTAATATAGTTAAGAGCAGTACAGGACATGTATTATAGGTAGAGAGCAGTACAGGACATGTATTATAGGTAGAGAGCAGTACAGGACATGCTGTAAAGTAAAGAACAGTACAGGACATGTAGTATAAGTAACGAGCAGTACAGGACATGTAGTATAAGTAACGAGCAGTACAGGACATGTATTATAGGTAGAGAGCAGTACAATACAAGCTGTACAGGTAGAGAGCAGTACAATACAAGCTGTACAGGTAGAGAGCAGTACAGTACATGCTGTAAAGTAAAGAACAGTACAGGACATGTAGTATAAGTAGAGAGCAGTACAGGACATGTATAGGTAGAGAGCAGTACAATACATGCTGTACAGGTAGAGAGCAGTACAATACAAGCTGTACAGGTAAAGAGCAGTACAGTACATGCTGTAAAGTAGAGAGCAGTAAAGGACATGTAGGATAAGTAGAGAGCAGTACAGGACATGTATAGGTAGAGAGCAGTACAATACATGCTGTACAGGTAGAGAGTAGTGCAGGACACATAGTATAGGTAGAGAGCAGTACGATACATGCTGTACAGGTAGAGAGCAGTGCAGTACATGTAGTACAGGTAGAGAGTATTACCGCAGGTAGAAGGAGAAGCAGAAATTCCTCTCACTGGATTGGAGCGATTTGTAGGAGCGCTATCGCAAAATAATCATCCGATGCCCATTCGGCAGTAGCTGGAGTTAAGAATAGGAATTTTATTTAATTCAGTATTACGCGTTTCATCAAATACATGTTGCAACAGGAAATAACGGGGCTTTAAATACAAAAACGAGGTTCAATGAACCATAGTAACCACCAATAAGTTATCCCGGCGCTTGATAAATCACCGATATGATGTCACACACGGCCGCCCTGTTTACAGTTTACCCAGGCACTTTCAGGTAGTTCATGAAAGTCAGGTTCCCGATTTCAACATACAACCGGAAAATTTAATTTCATTTTACACCAAAAAACTTTTGATAGATTTAATAATTTTAGCCCAAACGGGGGGGAAATAAATTGGATCCCCATGCCTTAACCCCGCTCCCAAAACCTTTTTGGGGCTCAACGAGGGCCAGGATACAGTTATTTTGATTACGAGGGTTTTCAATCAAATATTCCTATTTAGTTGTTTGTAGATATTTCATATTTTTTGTGAATATTAGTCTTCGTTGGGTTTTTTATTAAAAAAACTTTATATAAGCCTCTTTACTTTTAAAATCATTTTTAAAAATATATTAAAAAAAAAAAAATTTTAAAAATTTTTATTTTTTAGATATTTTTTTTTCATGTAAAAAAACATATTTTTTATTCCATCATTATTTGCATGTCCAAATCGATGGATGTATATAAAATAGAATTTTTTTCATAAAATTTTTTATACATCTTTTTTTAAATGTAAACATTTTTATCAATTTAAAACGGGGAAAAAAAACTACTATACAGTGTTCAGGTTTTTACATCGACCTTTATTTTGCTTTATGTTTATTCCAAATTTTTTACTAAAGGTTTTATTGAACCCCATTTTTTTTATTTTAAAAGCCTTGCTCTTTTTCCTGTTGAACAAGTATTGATGAAAAAAGCTTTTAAAACTGAATTAAATAAAAATTTCCCATTCTTAACTCCGGTTTCTTTCCCAATTTTGGGGATCGGGGTGATTATTTTGCAATAAGCGCTCCCCACCCAAAATTTTCTTTCCCAAACCAAATGAAAAGGGAATTTTCCCGCTTCTTTCCCTTTTAAACCTTTTGGGGGCCCATCTTTTTGGGGGGCGGTTTCCCCGTGGCGACTCAATCGGGAGCGATCAGGAGCTGCTGCAAACTATTGCTTAAGGGTTCCCCAAGGGGGACCTTTGAGCTTACCGTGAATTGTACAGCTGAATCATTTTGAGGGAACCTTTCCCTTTTGATCTTTTTAAAATTGTTTTACTTTGCCAAAAGGGGGCCCAGTTGCGCCTTTTTTTTTTTTTTGGGGGATGTTTTCTCCTGTTTTCTTTCCGGGGCCCTTTTTCCCAAGGGAAAGGGCCTTTAGGAGAGTCGACATTGGTAGAGAGTATTACAGTACATGTAGTACCGGTAGGGAGTAGTACACAGCATGTAGAACAAGTAGAGAGCAGTGCAGTACATGCTGTGCAGGTAGAGAGCAGTACAGAACATGTAGTAAGGGGAGAGGCACCAAAGTAGTAAGGTTTGAGAGCAGTACAAGCTTTTAGTAAAAAGTGGAACGTACAATAAAATACTGTGCAGGTAGAAAGAGGCCCGTACAGAAAATGTAGTTCAGGGAGAGAGCAGTGCAGTAAATGTAGGTTCAGGTAGAGGCGTGCAGTATATGTAATTCAGGTAGAGGGCAGGCAAGTACATGTAATAAAAGGTTTGAGGCAGGGCAGTATGTGTAGTAAAAGGTGGAGGAAAGGGGGAGCCGGAGTACATTGGGGGTACAGGTTAAAAAAGAAACAGTGCAGTACATGTAGTACAGGTAGAGGGCAGTGAGTATACTAGTACAGGGGTTTGAGAGGTGCAAGGGACATGTAGTACAGGTAGAGAGCAGGGGGATTACATGTTAAAACGGTTTGAAATGCAGTGCAGTACATGTGTACAGGGAGAAAAGCAGTGCAGTACTTTTAATTTCAGGTAGGAGCAGTGCAGAAAATTTTAAAATACAGGTAGAGGCAGTGCAGTACATGTAAAACAGGTTTGAGGGGGGTGCAAGTTTTCATGTAGTTCAGGTAGGGTGCAGTTTCCGTACATGTAATACAGGTAGAGTGAGGGGCCCCCAATGTAGTACAGGTAGAGGCAGGGGCGGGACAGTAGGTTTCAGGGGGGGGAGGGATTTCAGTATGTAAAAACAGGTAGAGGGGCCCGGGGCAGTAAAATTTTAGTACGGTAAGGGGAGCGGGGCAGTAAAGTAGTACCGGTTTTAGAAGCAGTGTAAATTATTATAGTACAGGTTGAGGGGCAGTTCAGACATGTTTGTAACCCGGTTGAGGAAATGCAGTTTTTTGTAAATTCAGGTAGAGAAAAGGTATGGTAATTTAGTAAGGTAAAAAGGGAGAACCGTTTAACAATTTTACAGGTAGGGAGCAGATCAATAATTATATGTATAAGGTTTAAAAAAATAGTACAGAAACACCCTAGTTTTTTTTTCCCGTAGGGCAGGGTTTTTTGGGTTTTTGTGTAGTATAGGTAGAGCCCGCAGTAAAAAGTAGTAAAAGGTAGAGGGCAGACAGGGGCAAAGTAGTGCATGTAGGCAGTACAGCCCCAAAAATTGTATAGGAAAACAATACAAATAAAAGTAGTAAAGGGTAGTACAGTACATGCAGCACAGTTAAAGATCAGTACAGCACTTTTAATGTGGTAGAGAGCAGTATGTGATATGCTGCAGGCAGAGAGCAGTACAGTGCAGGGAAAACAGGTAGAGAGCAGTACAGTGCAGGTAATACAGGTAGAAAAGCAGTAAAGCGAGGGGGAATTCCAAAGGGAGTGTAGGTACATCAGTATAGTACATGTAGTACAGGCAGAGAGCAGTACATGTAGTGTAGGTACATCAGTATAGTACATGTAGTACAGGCAGAGAGCAGTACCTTTTTAGTTTTAGGTTTCATCAGAAAAGTAAAAATAGAAAAAGGCCCGAGAGCATAAAGGTGTAGGAACCTCAGTAAAGGACATTAGTACAGGTGAGAGCAGAAAATGTAGTGTAGGGATAAACAAATATAGTACATGTAGTAAGGGAGAGAGCAGACATGTAGTGTAAAGGTTTGATCAGGGGAAAGTAAATTTTGGGGAAAAGGTTTTGAGGAGCAACTTAGTGTAGGTATATCAGTATAGTACATGTAGTACAGGCAGAGAGCAGTACATGGGAGTGTAAGGGGAACCCGTATAGTTTTAAAAGTGGTACAAAGGAAGAGCAGTAAAGTGTGTAAAATAGATCATTTAGTTTCCTGTAGTTTCAGGGAGGGGGAGCAGTACATGTTTGTTGTAGGGACAAACAGTATATTTTCAAGTTTAAAAGGGAAGAGGGAGTACAAAGTATTTTAAAAGGGACATCAGAAAAGGTACCCTTTAGTACAGGCAAAAGAAGCATACATGTATGTAGGTACTCGTATAGTACATGAAATTAACCCGACAGAGAGCATACAGAGTGTTAAAGGGAACTTCAGTTTAGAAAAATTTTAAAAAGGCAGAGAGCAGTACATGTAGTGTAGGTACATCAGTATAGTACATGTAGTACAGGCAGAGAGCAGTACATGTAGTGTAGATTCATATTTTAGTAAAAGGGGGGAAAGGGGGGGGTTTTTTTTAAAAACCCCCCAGTTAAATTTTTTTTAAACCCTGATAAACCCGGCAAAGAGCAAATACATGTAGTTTTAGGTAGACTCAGTTTTAGTACATGTATTAAAGGCAAAAGGCAGTAACAATTTGTTAGGTTTTCAAACAGTATAGTTTCATGTAGTAAAGGAGAGAGCAGTAAAAAGTAGGGGTTTGGTAAAAACAAGGTATAGTAAAAATGTAGTCCAAGGGAAGGGGAGAAATTTCAAAGGGGTGTAGGTACCCCCCAGTTAGTACATTTTTTAAGGGGGGAGAGGGAGTACAGTAAATGTAGTTTTTTTTCAGTTTTGTAAAAATGGGAGGTAGATAATCCCCGTTTTATAAAATTTTAGGGTAAAATACATCCATTATGTAAAAAGTATAAAAGGGCAAGAGAGCAGTACATGTATGTAGGTAAATCAGTAATACATGAAATTTCAGGGGAGAGGGGCAGTACTTAATTTTTTTTGGGTTAAAATTAAATTTTTTTTTTCCCCCCCCCCTTTTTTGTTTTCCTTTTCATACAGGGAGGGGAGCTTTCATGTAGTGGGAGGTACATCCCGTATATTAATACATGGGAAGGGACAGGCAAGAGCCTAAAATGTAGTGTAGGGACATCATATAAATAACATTTTAAATTTTTAGGTACAACATATAGGGACCTGTAGGCCGGGGAGGGGAGCAGGGAATGTAGGGAAAAGGGAATCATATAGTAATGTTTGTAAGGCCCGAGAGCGAAAATTTGTGTCTAGGGACATCATTTTAGTACATCAGTACAGGCAGGGGGAGCAGTACATGTAGTTAGGTTTCATCAGTATAGTACATGCGTACAGGGAGGAGCAGTAAAATGTAGTGTAAATTTCATTAAATTAGTAAATTTAGTGGAAAATAAACATTTTGGGAAAATGTAGTGTAGGGAAAATCAGTTTTTTAAATTCCAAAAAAAGTACAGGGAAGGGGAAGGGAGTAAAATGGGAGTGGAGGTACATCCCCCATTTGTTTCATGTAGTACAGGCAGGAAACATAATGGTTTGTGTAGGAAAATCCGTTTTTTAGGGGAAACGTATACCCGGAAGGGGTAGCATACATGTAGTGTAGGGGAATTTATTAAGTACAAGTAGGTAGGGAACAACATATTTTGTACATGTATTCCCCGGGGAGAGAGCCGTAAAATTAGTGTAATATAAACAGTTTAGTACATGTAGTAAGGCGGGGAACAGTACCTGTAGGGGGGTAGAACCCCAGTATTGTACTCAGTACAGGCAAAAGAGCATTAAAATGTAGGGTAGGTACATCAGTATAGTACATGTGGTACAGGCAGGGGGAAACAGTTCTTTTAGTGTAGAATGATCAAATTAAATACTTTTAATTTCGGCAGAGAGCATTTCAAATTTTTGTAGGGGACATCCCGTAAGGGGGACATGTAAATAAGGCAGAAGAGTAAAAATGGGAGTGTAGGTACATCGTAAAAATACATTTTAGTACAGGGAGGAGCCGTACATGTAGGTAGGTATTCAGTATATACATGTAGTACAGGGGAGAGAGCGAAATACTTTTAGTGAAAAATATCATTTTAGTACATGTTAAAAGTAAATAGATCAGTATAGTTTCTGTGGTACAGGAGAGAGCATACAAGTAGTGAGGGAAATAAATAATACAGTGTACAGGCAGAGAGCAGTGCATGTAGTGTAGGTAGATCAGTATAGTACATGTAGTACAGGCAGAGAGCAGTACATGTAGTTTTAAATACATCCCGTATAGTAATGGGAGTGTTTGGGTACATCAGTATAGTACATGTTTGTACAGGCAGAGAAACCGTTCATGTAGTGTGATAGATCAGGTTTAGGGACATTTAATTTTAAAAATACCCCCTTTTTTGTACATGTAGTGTAGTAAATCAGAAAATACATGGGAGTACAGGCAGAGAGCAGTACATGTAGTGTAGGTACAACGTAAAAGTAAAAGTAGTACAGGCCCGAAGCAGTACCTGTATGTAAAAAACATCAGTATTGGACAGGGAGTACAGGCAGAGAGAAATAAAGTAGGGTTTGGGACATCAGGGATGTACATGTAGTAAAGGGAGGGGGAGCAGTACCTGTATGTAGGTACATCAGGGGAAAGTACAAGTAAATACAGACAAGAGCATTAAAATGTAGTTTTAATAGATCAGTATAGTACCGTAGTGTAGAAACATTTTAGTATAGTACAGTTGTGTAGATATAATCGTATAGGGACAAGCAGTACAGGCCCGAGAGCAGTACTTTTTAGTGTAGGTACATTTTTATAAATACATGTAGTAAAAGGGCCAGAGACAAGGGGGATTAAATGTAGGTAACTTTAGAAAAGGGACATGCCAAATCAAAAGGCAGGGGAGCAGTACAGGGATGAGGTAAAAATCAGTAAAAAGAAAATTTTGTACAGGCAGAGAGCGTAAAGTAGTGGGAGGTACATCAGAAGTACATGTTTGAAAGACCCGAGAGCAGTAACATGTATGTAAAATAGTTTAAAGTACATGTAGGGGTAGATACAACCCTATAGTACATGTAGTGTAGTTTTATCAGTATTGTACATGCAAAACAGGCCCGAGAGCAAATACATGTATGTAAAGGGAATTTCCCAAAAATAATTTGTACTTTTTGTACAGGCCGAGAGCAGTAAAAATGTAAAAAAAGGGGAGATATTTGTACATGTTTGGGACAAGGGAAGGGGGAGCAGTACATGTAGTGGGAGGGACATCAGTATAGTAATTGTACAGGCAGAGACCGTACAAGAAAGGGGGTAGGGATAACAAATTTTTAGTAAAAGTATTTCCCGAAAAGAGGGGCCTAAAGTTTGTTTTAGGACCTTTAGTTTTAGTACATTAGAACCCGGCAAGGGGGGCATAATGAAATGTAGATTCATCCGTTTTAGTACATGAAGTTTTTAAAATACCCCCATTTAGTACATGTAAATTTTTTTGGCAGAAGCATACATGTTGGGTAAAAACAACAGTTTAGTAATGTAGTTAAAATTTCATCAATTTGGGACAAAGTAAATACAGGCAGGAAGGGGTTAAAATGAAGTTTAGAAAAGAATTTAGTATAGTAAAATGTATGTAGATACCCTTTAGTATAGTACTTTTAAATACAGGGGGGAGGGGGAGAACAGACGTGAAAGATAAACCGTATATTAAAATTAGTACAGGCAAAAGGGCAGTACAAAGTAGTTTAGGGAAAATCGTATAGTAAATGTTTTTAGAAGAGGAAACAGTAAAATGTATTTTAGATAACATCATTAAGTAATTTCAAGGGACAGGGGAAAAGAGCAGTACAAGTAGTGTAGGAATTTAGTATAGGACATGGGATTAAAAGACAGAGGCAGTACATTTTAGTGTAAGGGGAAAACATTTTAGGTTGTATGATCAGGCAGAGAAGGGTTTCATGTAGTGTAGGTAATCATAATTTGTTTCATTTTTTTTAGAAACAGGCAGAGAGCAGTACATGTTTGTGAAAAACAAACAGTATAGAAATGTTGTACAAAGGGAGAGGGCAGAAAATTTGGTTTTAAAAAAATACTTCCCGTATAGTACATGTAAATGTTAAACTACCGTATAGTACATTTAGGTAGATAATCTTTTAAATAACCCTGTAGTACAGGGAGGGGCAAATACAAGTATGTAAGGTACAACAGTATAGAAAATGGTGTAAGGGACAACATAAAAGAAAAATGTAGTACAGGCAAAAGAGCATACATGTAGTGTAGGAAAAACATAAAAGTAAAAGTAGTGTAGGGGACATTTAGATAGTACATGTAGTACAGGGGAAGAGGGAGTACTTAAATGTAAAGGGACATCATTTTAGTAAAAAAAAGTAGGTAAAGGAACATCAGTAAAAGTACATTGTAGTTTCAGGGAGAGAGCAGTACATGTTTGTGTAGGTAATCGAAAAGTACATGTAGTAAGGCGGAGCTACAAAAAAGTTTAAGGGACATTTAGTATAGTACATGTAGTGTAGGTACATCAGTATAGTACTGGCAGTAAAAGGCAGAGACCCCCACATGTTTGTGTAGGAAACAAAAAAATAAGAAATGGTTTTGGGACAAAGGCCCGAGAGCAGTAAATTGGGGTTTTTTGGGTAGATCAGTATTAAAAATTTCATGTAGAAAAAGGGAGAAAAGCATAATGTAGTGGGAGGTTAAAATCCAAATATAGTACCCTGTTGGGACAGGCAGAGAGCCCGTAAAATGTATTGTATTTCATCAGTATGTACTTTTAGGAAAAGGGAAGAGAGCAGTAAATGTTTAATTTTAGGGACATCAGAAAATTACATTTATACATCGGGGCCCGACCCCTGAGTGTAGGTACTTCAGGGGTTTTGAAAATGGAAAAAAAGGAAGAGCATAAAATTTAAGAGGGGAAATCCCGAAAAGTACAAAGTGGGAAAAGGTAAAAAGAGGGGAAAATAAAAGTAAGTGTAGGTATATTTAGAAAGTTCATGTAGTACAGGCAGGGGGAGAAATAAAGTAGTGTTTGGTTTAAACCGTAAGTACATGTAGTACAGGAAAAGAGCAGTAAAAATTTGTAGGGACAAACAGTATGTACATGAGTAAAAGGCAGAGAGCGTAAAGTAGTGGAAAGGGACACCGTAGGGACCGTAGGGACAGACCCGAGAGCAGTAATTTTAAATGTAAAAAATACAAACAGTATAGTTCCTTTTAGTAAAAGGCAAGCCCGCAAATTTTTTTTGTAGTTTAGGGGAAATCAATTTATTTAAAAATAGTACAGAAAGAGAGCAGTACAAGTAGTGTAGTAGTCAGTATAGAAAAGCAGTAAAGCAGAGAGCCAGTACTTTTAGGGGGGGTACATCAAATGAAAATGTTTGTACAGGCAGAGAGCAGTAAAAGTAGGAAAGGACTTTAGTAAAGTACAAAGCAAATACAAGGAAAAGAGAGCATTTCATGTAGTGTAGATTTCCTCAGTATAGTACTTTTTAGTGTAGGTACATCCCGTATAGAACCTTTTAGTAAAAGGCAGAGAGCAAAAACATTTGTGTAGGGAAAAACAGGGATAGTACATGTTTGTAAAGGGAGAGAACATTAAAACAAGTAAATGTTTGTTTTATCAGGGAAAGTACAGGGAAATGTAAAGGGACATCCCGGGATAGTACATGGGAGTTTCAGGCAGAGAGCAGTACATGTAGTGAAAGGGACATCAGTATTGAAAATGTAGTACAGGGAAGAGAGCGTACCGGTTTGTGTGGGAAATCCGTAAAGGGACCCCCGTAAATACAGACAGAGAGATACATTTTTAAATGTAGGGGATAACAGTTATAGGGACATGTAGTGAAAAGGTATATCCAAATATAAAAACATGTTTTTACAGGAGAGAGCAGTACCCGTAGTGTAGTAATCAGAAGTACATGTGTAAGGAGAGGCATATTAGTGTAGGTAATAGATAGAATTAGTACAGGAGAGCAGACGTAGTGTAGTTTCAATATGTAATGAGTACAGGCAAGAGCGTTCATGAGGTAGTTTCAAGTTGTAATTAGTCAGGCAGAAGGGAGTAATGTAGTGTAGGTACATCGTATGTACATGCGTACAGGAGGGAGTAATGAGTACAGGTAAGAGCATTTTTATTTACAAGTACAGGAAGAGAGAGGCGTAATTTTGTACAGGTAAGAGCGTGCAGTACATGTAAAAAGGTAAGGAGCAGGAAATTTTATAGTCAGGTAGAGGCAGTAAATACTGGTGCAGGTGAGAGCGTGCGTAATGAATCAGGGAGAGAGCAGTGCAGTCCTGAGACAGGTAGAGGCATTTTATTATCAAATAGTACAGGGAGAGAGCAGGGCAAATAATGTAATAAGGTAGGAGGGAAAGGGAAATATATGTAGTTTTCAGGGGGGGAGCAGGGGCAAAATACATGTAGTAAGGGGAAGGAGCAGGGAAAGTACCCAAGTTAAAACAGGGGTAGAGAGCAGTGGCCCGTAAAGTATACAGGTAGAGGGGCGTGCCCTACATGTGTACAGGTAAAAGGGGGCAGGGCAGGAATGTGTACAGTAAAGGCAGGCCGTAATGTAGTAAGGAAAAAGAAAGGGGGTAATGTTTACAGGTAGAGAGCAGGGAAAGTTTCATGGGGAATACAAAGGCAGGGAAAAGCAGTGGGAGTACATGTAGTACAGGGAGAGAGCAGTGGCAGTCAGTTCTTGGGGGGTTTTGGTACAGGGAGAGAGCAGGAAATAATTAGTACAGGTAGGAGCAGGGCAGAAAATGTAATCAGGTAGAGAGCAGGGCAGTATATGTAGTCAAGGGAAAAGGAGAAGAAAAGGGGGCTGGGTTTTATAATGTAGTACAAAAAAGGGAAGGGAGAGGCAGTGGGTTTAGAACAAGGGAAAACTTTTTTGGGGTAGAGTGAGGGGGAGTAATTTAAACAGGTTAAGGCAGGGGGGGAGTACATGTGTACAGGAAGAGAGCAGTGCAGTACTTTTTACAGGTTTGAGAAACAGTTTTCAATACATGTATTACAGGTTAGAGGCAGTGGGAGTATATATAGTTTCAGGGAGAGAGCAAAAAGGGAGTAAGTAATTTCAGGGGAGAGCAGGGAGTTTTTTGTAGTACAGATGGAGAGCAGGGCGTAAAATGAATACAGGTGAGTTTCGTTTCAGTTTCATGTAGTACAGGGGAAGGGGGGTAGGGCAAGTTTTATGTAGTACCCCGGTAAGTTTCAGTGCAGTAAAATGTAGTACAGGTTAAAAGAGAGGGCAGTATAAAGTAGTACAGGTAAAATTAAAAAAGGCAAAAAAGGGGGAGTATAAAGTAGTACAGTAGAGGCAGTACAGAACATGTAATAAAAGGGAGAGGTTTCAGTGCAGTACAGTTGTACAGGTAGAGAGCAGTGCAGAACCCTGTAATTAAAAGGAAAAGAGCAGTGCAGTAATGTAATACAGGTAGAGGAGGGGGGCAAATAAAAATGGGGAGTTTAAGTTACAGGTAGAGGGGAGGCAGAACATGTATACAGGTAGGAAAATGCAAAATTGCAGGGGGAAAAACCAAAAGTAGTACAGGGAGAGAGCAGGCAGTAATGTAGTTACAAAGGGAGAGAGGGGCAAAAAGTAATGTAAAATCAGGTTAAGGAGAGGGAGTGCAGTACATGTTTTTACAGGTAGAGAGCAGGCAGTAAATTTTGGGGGAAAATACAGGGTGGGAGAGCAGTGTTAAGGTTAATAAGGTTTAGGTTAAAAGAAAGGAAAAGGGAGGGCAGTACATGTAATACGGTAGATGCAGGGCAGTAAAATGTTTGTACTTTTGGGGGAGGGCATTTCATGTAATTAAGGGAGAAATGCAGATTTCAGGAAAAAATGTAATTTCCCCGGTTTGAGTTTTTGTGCAGAAAATTTTAGTACAGGTAGAGAGCGGGGTAGTATATAAAAGTCCCGGTGAGAGAGGGCAATTATGTAATACAGGGAGAGGGGCAGGGGAGTATATTAAAATACAGGTAGAGAGCAGTGCAGAACAAAAAGGGAATTTACAAAAAAGGGGAAAGTGGGTTTTTTCAGGTTTGGGAAGTACATGTAGTAAAAAAAGGTGGGTGGGAAAAAAACAGGGGAAATACAAAAATTTTAGTTAAACAAAAAGGGAAGGGGAGCAGGGCCAGTAAATAAAATAGTTTTACAGGTTAAAAGAGGGCCATTTTTGTAGTTTCAGGTAGAAGACAGGGGGTATTGTTTGTACAGGTTTGAGAGCAGTGGAGAACATGTAATACAGGTAAAGTGCAGTGCATACATGTTGTAAGGTTGGAGCAGTGAGTAATTAAATACAGGTAGAGGGGCAGGGGAGTACATGTAATACTTGGTAGAAGAAATTAAAAGGGGATTAAATAAAATTAGACAGGTAGAGAGAGGGCCCGTAATGTATACAGGTTAAAACAGGGCAGAAAATTTTAATACAGGTGGGGGCAGGGCGGGTACAAAGTAGTAAGGTTAGAAGGGGGCAGTTTTTGTACATGGGGGGGTTAAGTTCAGGTTAAAAGGGGGCAGTTGGAGTTAATAATTTGTACAGGTTGAGAGGGAGGGCAGAAAATGTAATACAGGTAGAGGGCAGGGCAGTAATGTAGTACAGGGGGGAGAGCAGGGGAGTACATGTAGTTTCAGGTAGAGGGGCAGTGCAAATAAAAAGGGGAAAATGTAATAAAAGGAAAGAGCAGTGCAGTACATGTAGTACAGGTAGAGAGCAGGGCAGTATATGTAGTACAGGTAGAGAGCAGTGCAGTACATGTAGTACAGGTAGAGAGCAGGGCAGTATATGTAGTACAGGTAGAGAGCAGGGCAGTATATGTAGTACAGGTAGAGAGCAGTGCAGAACATGTAATACAGGTAGAGTGCAGTGCAGTACATGTAGTACAGGTAGAGAGCAGTGCAGTACATGTAGTACAGGTAGAGAGCAGTGCAGTACATGTAGTACAGGTAGAGAGCAGTGCAGTACATGTAATACAGGTAGAGCAGTACAGGACATGTACTACATGTAGAGCACAGTATAGTATATGTAGTGCAGGTAGAGCGCAGTATAGTACAGGAAGTGCAGATATAGGGCAGTACAGTGCATGTAACTTTGTTAGAAAGGACTAGAAAATACTTTAGGCCACTGCAATTTGAGGGACCACCACAGCCTTTACTGTGAGGAACATTTGTCAATAGGAGACAGGCAGGGGGCAAATAGTCTTTAGCAACACTGTTTTGCTCACAATGGTTTGGACTGAGTGCCCCCAATGCCGGATGCTCTGCGAGTCCCCATGCCAACCATGATGAGTACTTCCAGCCTAGTCCTTCCATCTGAGCCCTGCACGTGCATCTGCTGCTCATACTTCCATCCATAAGCTGTGCGCCTAATCAGTAAAATGCTATTATTTAACAGAGAAAAAGCGATTAGGAAACACCCATCATTTTCCCCGTTGTGCGGCGTTTAATGAGAGCCGTCTAATTTCGGATAAGTATATGTATCTCGGCAGAACACACACCTGGGTTTGTAAATAGAAATAATATTGTGGGCAGATTATATGTGAGACAAATAATAATTGATCTGGTTGCTATGGAAACCCTATCTGTACAACGCTGAAGACTCTCGCAGCCATTTACTCATGTGCCGAATAATTAGTATAGAAAATACTTCTGAAATAGAAAGCATGAAGGGTCATGAAGGGTCCTCTCTAGGGGTCCCTCCTGTTCTTCACTCTTAGGGGCCGTTCACATGGCACAGACCGAATACTGGTCAGAAATCCCGACCGGTATTTTCTCTGTTTAGGGACCGTGTACACGGCATGGAGGGGGACAGCTTTTGTCTGCTGTTTGTGGATTCAAGCCCTCCTCCTTTGTGCCAACATGTTCCTCCCGAAATCCGGGCGGAGGAATGACCATGCTCTATGCTTATTGGACCACCAGTGGCCTAAAAAACCGTCCAGTGGAAAATCCGTGCAGTGAAGACCGCTGCACGGATTTTCCATTGAAGTCCGTGTAATAGCTTACACCCGGTTTACAGATAACTTTCAAATCCGAAAACCATCTGTAGAACCGAGTGAAAACCCGGACCGTGGGGAAAGCCCTTAGGGTTCATGTACACAGCTGTATTATGGCTCACTAGAACAGGGGTCCCCAACTCCAGTCCTCAAGGCCCACCAACAGGTCATGTTTTATGGCTTTCCTCTGTATTGCACAATTGATTTAATTATTGTCAGTGCCTTCTATGGGAGATCCTAAAAACATGACCTGTTGGTGGGCCTTGAGAACTGGAGTTGGGGAACACCGCGCTAGAAGGTCCGGGTTTTATAGACCCGAATCAGAGTACATCATCATCATATACAAGTGTATGGGCCTTACTGTTATTGTAAGGTACAATATGTATGTGTGGAGGGAGAAAAGCTCTGGGGTAATCTCCTGCTGGTTTAAAGGGGCAGATTAATGGTAATAGCACTGAGGAAGGGGCGCTTCCTAGGGTTGCCTCCTGTACCTCATCCTATGGAAAGACAACAGATTTTCCATTGTGGATTAGAGAAAGAAATTTGGATCATTCCCTTCTGCCTCAGATTTTCACTTTCTTTGCTCCTGATTTTGTATGTGAATTTACCCCAACTCAATTGGGGCTTCTGGTTTTAATACAAAGGAAGTCGCTCCAACCTGTCCCTTTAATTTAAAGGGGTTTTCTCATTATGTTAAATGGTCTTTAGAATAAGGTGACAGTGAAAAACAAGCAACTTTGCAATTGGATGTCAGAGAGACTGCGTGCGGGGTTTGCACTGTTCACTGACAGTAATCAGAGGTCCTGCAGCAGAGAGAGAGATCTGGTGCAGTCCTATGTAAACACAAACAGATAAAGCGTATAGTTTTGTTCTGCAGATCTGTAGAGGTCAGAGGTGTAATAATCTGCAGGATATATCACTGAGTATGAGAGAGAGAGAAAAAAAATCACCCAGAATTCTGAATGTCAAATGCCCATTCTAATTACAAAGTATGTAGAGAGAGCGAGAAATGTAGATATACACTATCAAGTTACACTTAGCTTTTCACTTCCAATGATTCCTTAGTCTCCGACAGCTGAGAATCTCTCCCTTCTCTCTGCTCACACAGAATGAATTCTCACGTGCACACTTTGAGGCGTTTCTGCAGAGAGAAGGTACTCCCTGTTGGGTGGAGAAACACCCCGCTCCATTTCATAAGTTCTCCTTAGCAACGAGTATAAACGGCTGCCAAATAATTAAATGATAAAACCCCTTTAACAGTGTCGATTGAACCTGAGATAAACATTCAGGATTGGGACATCCAAACCCATTTTTTTTTCTCTTTAATGCTAACCATACCCATAATTGGGATTAAGGTTTAGGTTAAAGTTTTCTTCTAATGGTTTGCAAAGGTTCATTGAAGGTTCCATGGTGCTCTCAGCCTGGCATCACATCGGACCTGATATCACATTAGTAAAACACTAGAAAACTCTGGCCACTTTCTTCTGCACAGCTACTGTGGGGAAACTGCAACCAATACCCGGGACATGGATGCAAGTGACTTGGATTTGCCTTTGACCCAATTCCAAAGTGCAACATGTCCCATCTATTTCATGCATGCAGATTCACAAACTCGCACCAGAAAAATTTATGTTGTGTAAATTTTGTGCACAGTTGAAGAATGGGATTTTCACATGAACTTAGCACGTACTTGACACATTATCCAATCTGTGTGAAAGTGCTCCAAGGGTTTTCGCATGCAGCTATGTTATGGACTTGCCTATCCTTGGAGTCACAGAGAAGTGTAATACAAAAATAGGGCTACATTCCCATGCTAAATCTTCATAGATGGCATATACAGATAAAGGTATCTTCCCAAAGGTATCTAAGTACATATAGCACCTAATGAGATATACATCAGTGCACAGAGTTTGTGTGGTTCTAAACTAGGTTAAATGTTGCTAAATGTGTACAAAAAAGTGCAGCAAGGCATCAGCATACCTAAAGGAGCGTTCTCACCACCAGGCTGAGTCACAGCCAACTACAGGCTCCCACTTCCTGTTCAGGCTGTGGGTGGTTCTACAGCAGTGACTAACATGTCATCTCTGCTATTCCTAGTTGAGCCTGTTAGAGGAACATTGATGATGGAGGGGTTTAACAGGAAAGTATAAGCCTATAGTGCTCGAAAGGGTTAAAGTTTGCCAGTAAGAATGACAAACAATCTCTTGTGCTGATGATAAGACACAGCAGGGAGTGACATCACAATATAGTATGAAAGTATTATTACTATTGTACTTTCAAAATAAGGTTGGGTGGCACACATCAGAACTAGCCATGCAGATTTTTCTGCATATTTGCCATGGATTTCACCTTGGATTTTACCGTTCTGTACTGAAAAAGGAAAAAATCCATGGTGGACACTGACCCAAAGCAGATTTAAAAATCTAAACCACTTGTTAGTTTCCAGTTGGAAAAAGTCTGCAAGATGTGAACAGATTTGTAAAATTTACCCTCAAATAGTGTGAGCGCCAAAGAAGGGTGCCGAGCTCCCAGATCTACAGGGGGTTCCATGATATTGGAGCTTTCAGGGCTTCCTTTTTGTGCTCCTTACCCTTTACAAAAGTTTAATCAAAGTTTTTGTTGATCTTTTACTACAAACTTTCTTTTTTATATATGGTACAGTACATTCCATTACTGCTGTCTCGAAGAGTTTCGTCCAAGCTATTGTTTAGTAGGTAAAATCAATAGGAACACTGATCTATACAACTGTCAGTGCTGGAACCAAGAGAAGGTACATGGGCTAAGGCCACAGCAGGTCAGCACGGTGCCCATTATATTGTCCTTTAAGTTCTGCTATGATATCGGTGGCAGTGAATTATTTATTTATTTGACTTGTTGGTAAAAATAGAAACCCATAAGGCAGCCTGTCTCCGATAGATTAACTCAAGTCCTGAGACTTCAGGGGGCAGGAAATACAGGTCAGAAGAAATGTACAGAACAGTGTCAGATTGCCAATGTTTAAGACTCTTCAATTACAACAAGTCTATGTCGCACTGGATAGAGATCTGTGTCAGGCAACTACACAACATGATACACGGCCCATTTCTGCTAAGCTGTGTCACCATGGGGCGATTAAAGGAGCCTATACTTACATAACAGGAAGACAAATAGAGCCCTATTCCCAAAGACATTGTCACAAATGTATTGTTTGTTTTTCTACTGGATGCTACATTCTGCTCTCAATTATACCATACAGATGACACTTGATGTTGTCTTAAATAAATAAAAGTAAGTTTTTGTTTTTTACCAAGGGACACTGTATTATAGTAATTATATTCTTATACATAGGGGCAGTATTATAGTAGGTATATTCTTGTACATAGGGAGCAGTATTATAGTATTTATAAATTTTTGTACATAGGACAATATTTAATAGTAGTTATATTCTTTACATAAGGTTTGATTTTAATAGTAGTTTAATTCTTTTACATAGGGGCAGTATTAATAGTTATATTCTTGACATGGGGCAGTATTAAAAGTAGTTATATTCTTGTACATAGGGCATTTTTATAGTAGTTTTTATTCTTGTACATAGGGGCAGTATTAAAAGTAGTTATATTCTTTACATAGGGCAGTATTATAGAGTTATATTCTTTGTCATAGGGGCAGTATTATAGTAGTTAAATTCTTGTACATAGGGCAGTATTATAGTAGTTATATTTTGTACATAGGGGCAGTATTATAGTAGTTATATTCTTTACATAGGAGCAGTATTAATAGTATTTTTATTTTGTACAAGGGTCAGTTTTAAGTATTTATATTCTTACATGGAAAACATATATAGTAGTTATATTCTTGTACATAGGGCAGTAAATTTAAAATAGTTATATTCTTGACATGGAAAGCATATTATAGTAGTTATCATTCTTTACCTAGGGGCAGTATTATAGTAGTTATATTCTTGTACAAAAGGGGGAGAATATAGTAGTTAATTCTTTTCTAGGGGCAGTATTAAGAGTTATATTTTACAAGGCAGTATTTTAAGTAGTTATATTTTTATACATAGAAGCATATAAAATAAATTTTATTCGTAAAGGCATATTATAGTAGTTTTTTTTTACTTGACATGGAAAAAATTATAGTAGTTTAAATTTTTGACATGGGGGCAATTTAAAAATTTTA
>JAODAL010044236.1:0-33077 GCA_025379985.1 Phyllomedusa bahiana
CCCGGGCCCCATTTCCCTCGGGGCCCGGGGTTTAAAGTTCTAAAAATTCCCTTTTTGGGCCCCCTTCCCTTGGTTGCCTTTTAAGAGACTTCCTCCCCTTGTTTTCTTGTTTTTTTCCAAAAAGGTTTTTTTTTTTATTTTTTTTAAAAATTTTCCCTAACTTTTTTTCCTTTTTTAAACCCTCCTTTTTTAATTGTTTAAATGTTTTTTTTTTTAACAGGTTTTACATCCTTCCATCGGTTTTTTTCATGGTTTTAAATTTTCCCCACTCACCTGGTGGCAACGTTTTAGGTCATCTAAATTTTGGGGAGTTCCCCCCCCCTACCCCTGATTGGGGGCCCCCACTTGGTTGGTTCCCATCGAAGCGGGGAAAGATAAAACCCCCCCATTTTCCCACCTAATTGGATTCTTAATAAACTGAACAATATACCCCGCCGAAGGAAATTTGCCTATGGTCTGTTAACCGTTTTTGGAACCCCGGGGAAAAATTTTTCCGTAAGCCAGAATCACCCCCGTTTTTGGGAATCTTTTTTTTCCCTGCACTCATTTTTCCCCCCTGTGTGCCCGCCCTGTATCCATTTACCCCCCCCTTCTGCCCGTTATTCTGGCCCCTTATTGGGGGCCCTTTTAAATTCCCCATTTTTTTTGGCCCTCCCCAAAAGTTTTTTGACCGTCCAAGGTGGCCCTTTAAAAAACCTCCTGTGGGTTTTGGGCTTCCTGGGTCCCCCCGGGGGGGGAAAGGGGAGTACAGGGGCCTAGGATTCCCTTCCCCCCCAAAATTTCGAGCCCCCGGGGCCAAACATTTCCCTTTCCTCCCGGGCCTGGGGGTTTTCCCCCTTTTCCAAAACCCATAAAATTCCTTTGGCCTTTTTACTTCCTTTTAAAAATTTAGGCCCTTTGGTTCCTTTTTTTGGGGGGCCTCATTCATCGGGAAAAACTCGTTTTTCCAAAGGGATCCCTGTCTTGCCCCGGGTCCACGTTTTGCGGAACTTGACCCCCCGGGCCACGTAGGGGCCTTTTAAGCCTAAAATTTTTTTTTGCCTGGGAAACCCAGAAAAATTGACCCTTTTAAGAAAAACCTTTTTGGGTAAAGACTTTTTTCCCACAAAACCCCCCTCGGCAGTTAAAACCTTCCTGTAGGGGTTTTTCTTTTCCCCAAAAAATTTTGGCCCCACTCCCCCAAAACCTCACCCTTTTTTGGGTGGATTTCCCTGAAAAGGGTCCTTTTGTTTTCCCCGTTTGCACTTTTCCCCTTTGTTTTCTCGGTGTCTTAAAATTCTGTTTTCGGGTGGTTTTAAAAAAGAGTTTCACCTCCCTTTAAAAAGTTTCCCCGGTTCCCTTTGGAAAAAAAATTTTTTAAACCAAAAAGGGGAGATCCTAGGGGGAAAGTATTTTAAGCCCCCTTTAAATGGAATTTAAAACCAAGATTCCCTTATCCCGCCAATTTCATTACCCGCGGGGCCCCGGTTTTTTCCCTTTAACCCTCCGGGGAAAAGGGGCGGGTTGTCCAATCAAGGTGACCCCGCTCCCTTTTTAACCAAAATTGGGCACCCCCCTCCTTTTTCCCATCTTTGCGTCTTAAGTTATCGAAAGGACTTCTGTTTTCAAAAACCCCCATCCATTTTTCTTTTTTTTCCCCATAAAAGAATTTTTCCCTTTTGCCCCCTTTTTGGGGGTTTGGATACAGGGGGAGGGGGGTTTTCCTAGCCATTTTTGGGTCCCCTGGGGGGGGGGGGTTAAATCTGTAGGGTTACGCGGGCCCCCTCTATGGGGACCGTAACATGCCCTTTTTGGTCTCCTCTTATTCAACCACCTGTCCCAACTCCTGTTTTCAGGTCTCAGTCACCATGGCTTCCTCCAGCTTCCGCCCTTCCTGTGGCACCATTTGCTCCCACTAGGGCAGCCCGTGGCACTGCATGGTACTTAAGGAGTCAGTGGTCCTTGGTCCGGCCCAGTGACCTGTGACCTCTGGCTTCTTAAGGAGCTTCCTCCCTCTGGATGTGGTCAGTTCGTTGTTGTTTCCAGCACTAGAGCTTGACCCCCTTGGCTGCTGTACTGCTGCTGTCTTGTCATATGTTTCCTGCACGTTTATCGCTTCCTGCTGTACACCTGCCGCTGCACCATTTTGCAAACTCACCTGGCCCGCTAAACCCGGACTGTCCATCGGTTTCCCAGCTACCCCCTGGGACTGTGCCATCGGTTCCCAGCTACACCCGGGCTTTTGACCCTCGGTTCCCACTACACCTGGACTGTGCACACGTTTTACGGCTACATCTGCAGTGCCCTGTCTACACTCCTGCACCCGCTACCCGGACCTGCACTTCGGCTACCCACTGTGTGTGGTTACCATCAGCAACCGCAGTGGGCCTCTATATCCTCTATATCAATTTAGAACTTGGCGCATGCAAATTCATAGATGTCGCCCTTGGTTCTTAATTTCCAGATGTATGTAAATAAAGTTTGATGGAATTGTGAAAAGTCTTTAACTTACTAATATAGTTTGTAGTTCAGTTCATCACATTTGTCAAAATCTCCGCTTGCTTTTAGGGAATGGAATCATTCATCTTTAAATTCATACTGGGTGTGCAGCCACATGTGGATAAAACCACTCCCGTGGTGTAGCTGTGGAGGGTGGGTAAGAAGGGGCGGTTTGCTCCGAGTGGACTTTCTTGGGGCTGTGTGCCACTACTTTATTGCATGCTTCCATACTATAATAAACCTTTTTACAAAGGGGATACTTTCTGGATCCTTGAAAGTTAACAAGGATCCCAGGCACCGTGCATTTATGGTGCTCGGATGATATGGGCTCAGAAGCCATTTACACACCATTCGCAGTAGTAACCAGCTGATATATACAGCTGAGTTACCAATGTACTAGCCAGTCTCAGCTCTAGCTTTGATCTAGACCATGTACCCTCTAGATGCTGCAGTCAATGTCAGCTGCAGCATTTATGTGGTTGTCAGAGGGGGTGGGATCTCTCTGTCACCCATCAACATCACCTAAGAACGTATATATATTAGTTATTGCTGAATCTGTAATTATCCAACCTCTAAAATTATAATTATATTTCACCAATAAAAAACATATGCCAGACAGGTATTTTTTTGTTGGTCTGGTCTCACAAAATTTGGATAAAAAGTGATCAAAAATTGTTAAGTACTTCAACACAGTAACAATGAAAATGTTAACTTGACCTGTAAATAAGAAGCCCTTACACAGCTCCATCTGGCTTTTTGAATATTGTGACATAAAAACGCGATTTTTTTTTCAAGTGACAAGCATTATTTATGAATGTGAGGAGGGGGCTGCAAAAAGTGGGGTGGCCACAAAATTGGGGTGTGGTCTGTAAAATCAGCAATATCAGTCATGCCCATTTAGCACTAGGACAGAGCTAGAAGAGAGGCTTAATACCCTATAACAGGCAAAGCACTGATGTCAGCTGGACATAAGACAGATTTTTATGTATCCTTTGAGGCAGGGATGTAACTATAATGCATAGGGCCCCATAGCAAGATAACAAGGGCTTCAAACACCTATGGCAACATGTCCCAATATGCAAGTGCCTTTCTTTTGGTCTATTTTTGTGCCAAAAATACTCTTGACACCATATTCTCGATATAAATGAACTGTAATACACCAAAACTAGGCATATTATACGCCGGGCACGACACATTTTAATGCGTCTAAAAAGGCACATTAAATATATTTGCGATGATACGCTGTGTGCCTCCATAATGCAATGCACCTATTGAGGTGCATTACATATACCAGTAGTGATACGTTATGTGCCTCCATTACGTAATGTGGCTTGAGAGTACTGCTAGATGGTAGGAAGCTACAAACTTGTTATTCCTTAAAAAAAAAGTACAATGTTCTGGTACCTCAGTTGGCCCCTCATCCTCTGGGCCCCATAGTGGCTGCTATAGCTGTAGTTCCACCAATGCTTTGAAGGGAGTGTAAGACTGCATAAAGTGGATGGCCGCAGTGCAGGTTAGTGCAGCACAGACACGCTCTTCCGCACAGCCAACTGTTGACTGTTACTGGTCATCTTGTTTTGCAAAATGTATATCTGCAGAATTGTGCAGCCAATAATGATACTTATTGATATTAATTATTGGGTCACATGATTTTGTAGGCCTATGAGTTGCAAAACTGCTCAATTGTTACCAATCAGTATAATAGCATGTGGAAAAGCACTTCCTCGTGGGTCTTGATTGCATGGTGGCTGTCAGGTTTTTCCAATGTCAGACTCTACTCTAAATCATGGGTCCTCAACTCCAATCCTCACGCCCCACCAACAGGTCATGTTTTCTGGCTTTCCTTAGCATTGCACAGGGGTGACTTAATTACTGTCAGTGCATTCTGTGGGAGATCCTGAACACATGACCTGTTGGTGGGCCCTGAGAACTGGAGTTGGGGAACACTGCTCTAAATCATACTTGCCAACCCTCCGATTTATTCCAGGAAACTCCTGGAAATCGGAATGCAAATAGGATGGGGTTTATACAAGCACCGCCCCTACGCATTTTTGGGTGGATCAGGACAGACCTTGGGTGCTACCAGGATGGAGTTTAAATCTCCTGAATTGGACGAAAAAAAAAAGATTGGTATGTATTGTCAAGTTAAGGGTTAAAACAAGAAATACTTTTCCTGTTCGACACCAAAAGGATACAATTCATGGGCCGATACAAGATACAATTCAAGGACTCTCGCCTCCGTTTCAGGGCCTTGAAACTGTAACGATACTCAGCTATGTATGTTATCTCTAATCTTGCAATGTAAGCTGTAAAAGTTTATGTGCTCCGGCTGACTGCGCATGTCACTCACGTCATATAATCAAGTCTATATAAGCTCACTGCTGTAATAATAAAAAATTCTTTTTTAATTAAGCGCTCACCCTGTCTTGTGTGGATGCTTACTTATTGTATCTATATCTGATAGAGGTGGTAGCAGGCCCAGGCGTCCGGGGTCTAGAGCCATAACAATTGGGTTTCACTCAGCAACTAGAGGATCTCCAAAAGGAAGAACCTATCAGCATGCTCCAAATATAGACAAATACATTGTCTCCATTGCTAAGTTACCAGAGACACAGACACCGGGGTTGCAGGTGTGTGGTGGGATCGTTATGTGGGCCTACCAGTGGTGTGCTGGAATGAGCAGTGTGTCGGCTGAGAAGAACCACAGAGGCACAGCAGATTTGGGTTCTTGGCATGCTTTACTCACAACACTAACCTCGAGGCATCAGTTACACACATTATTACAAAACAGGATAACTCTCTCCCTCTGAATGGCCCTCGCCTTCAGTCCATTTCCCATATGCCCCTGTCCCTCTGCTGCACTTATCTCAGCCGAGCAGGAAACTACCTGCCCAAACCACCTGATGATTTCCCCAGTTCAGGGGTGGGGCCTGGAACTGTAAATTTACCTAGGAATACTAGACTGGGCCATTGGCTTCTAAGACTAACAGCCTCAGTGTCCTCTTGTCAATTTTCTCTTTTTTCTCTTTCTCTGTTCTGTGACTACTCTCCCTATTGTCCGGCGTCACTGGTCTGCCTGTCTCTGCTCCATCGCCGGCTAGTGTGCAGCAGACCCCTTTGTATGGGACAACTCCTAACACTAACTTACAATGTGACCTTCAACTCAACAACACAACTCTGCTCTGTCTAGCATGACAGGTCGTTGTATCCCTGCAGCCCCTCCCTTCTCCTTCCCAGGGTCCCCTGGAATTCTTCCTGATTGACTCCAGACTGCAATGATACTGGTGCTTAAAGTACCAGTAGCCCAATTAAAATTGCATAGTCATTCTTCCATATGACAATAAATATATACAAATATACATAACATATAATACATATCTAAGACCACGAGTAGGGCAGTCACACACCCTACACATTCACTAAGACCATTGAAGAATTGAAAAAGAGTGAAATATAAAGAAGCTGAACTGTAGTTTACTCAATACTTATCCTCTTTCGATATTGCATAGTAAATATATGGTATGGACAATATTTACCACATTGATGGCGCTGCTCCATCAGCAGCAGGTGTTGGCTGTAACATACAGCTTTGGAAAAAATTAAAAAACCACTGCAATATTTTCAGTTTCTCTGATTTTTTCTCTTCAATGATATGTATTTTTGAGAAAAATGTACATTGTTATTTTATTATAGAAACTACTGACAACATGTCTCTGAAATGCAAAGCAAAAAAATGTATTTATTTGCAGTAATTGAGAAATCATCAAAATAAAAAAGAAGCAGCAGCAGCAGCAGCGCTGTCAGACCTCAAATAATGCAAAGAAACAAAGTTTGTGTTTCTTTAGAAACAATAAAACTAATGTTTTAAGTCAGGAAGAGTTTTCTTTTCAACTCCTTTGGCATGGGAAAAGTTATTTTTTCATTCAAATTCTGTTTGGCCTATTCCTATTCCTTGTTTTGCCATCCAGCTTGTCCTATTGCAAGAGGATTGTGAAGACCACAGCAGTGTTTTTTATACTTTCCTTTATTAAATAAGATTTGGTTCAGGTGATCGCCTGATTAGAAGCACATTAAGTAGAATGAGGTGGACCTTGGTTGGAATTCAACTGACACTGGAATGGAACGGCCATCAGACATGTAGAGAGGCTGATTTTTAGAAAACTGTTCAGTGGTCTCTTAAATTTTTCCGGAGCTGTATATCTGACAACCTGCTGCAACATCTTGGATTTTAGACTATTCTGATCCTGCTTTTTAACGTCATGGAGGCTGCAATCAATAGCATCTATGGCCCCTTTAAGGGGGTTCAGAAGAGAGTGCCCTCGGGATCCTTATTCCCCCCAACCATGGGGGGATTTTATAAATTTTTTTTAGCAGTTTTTTGGCTTTTGAAAATTTGGATTTTGCTGGATTATACAACTTTACTTGTGTAATAAACAAATTTTTGCAACCCAAAGGGGGGTTGGGATCCTGGGTGGCGCTGCCTATGTCTAGGTTTCCTGTGTTTCGGAAAGTGCAGCGGGAAAACCCGAATACCCATGGGTGAGGGGAAAAGATATGGTTTTTTTTTTTAAAAGGGCCCCATTTTTTTCTCCGGGATCTTTTTGTGGTTTTAACAAAGAGGAAATTTTTTTTAAATCTCCCTTTGGTTTGGCCAGGGGTTTTTTTCTTTTGTTGATTGTTTTTTCATAACTGATTTTTCATTTTTTCCCTCCAGATTGCGCTTTTTTCCCAGCTGGGGGTAAAACTGCTATACACTTTTTCCCCCTCTGCCTATAACCACTTCCTACTTTCAACACTAGCAGTGTGTAGGTTATGAAAGAAGCCATGTATCATGAGTTTTGGGGATGGGTTATAAGGGGGTGGAAAAGGGTACACACATATCCCTTGCACTGTCAAAAGAAAAAGGGGGCGACTTTTTTAAAACTGCAAAAAGGGTGGAAATTTTGACTGTCCCGGGAAAAAGGGTTTTGGGGGAATTGTTTGTGGGACTGTGGTGAAAAATAATTGTTTAAGGGGGAAACCGGGGGCCCCTTTTTCAAATTGGGCAACATAAAAACGTGGAAATTTTTTGGGCCGAAACATTAAAAAAAAGGAGAAACCACCCCCCCCCTAATGAAGCATGGGCCTAACAGGCATCTAACACAACAGTTTAGTGGAACCTAGTGCGTATGGGGGACTGAAGCAGGTGTATGTCACTGCACCTCTTCTATGGATGGATGGATGGATGCTGGCGTGTCAGGTGAGAAACGCAAGAGAACAAACACTGTGCAACCATTGCTGTAAGAACACAAGCTAGAAGCTGCAGCGTTATGGTCTGGGAAATTTTTTCAGGGCTTTTGCTGGTCCACTTATCCATGCGGAAGGTGCTCTCAACCAATTTGGGTATGAATCCATCACATACACCCATACATGCTGATTGCCTTCGGATGGGATCTTTCAGGAAGACAATGTAAAATGTCACCAGCTAGAAATGTCCAAGATTGGTTGGAGGGGCACTACCAAGACTTTCAAACACTACTGAGTCTCCTAATTCCCCAGACTTGAACTTAATTGAGTATCTGTGAGAGTCCCTGTATGGTGGTGTTGGTTTTATGGACCCTCCAGCAGCTGTGGGGCCCCTGGATGGTGGTGCTTCCCCTATGGACCCTCCAGCAGCTGTGGGAGCCCCTGGATAGTGGTGTTGGCTTTATGGACCCTCCAGCAGCTGTGGGAGCCCCTGGATGGTGGTGTTGGCTCTATGGACCCCCCAGCAACCCATGGGAGCCCCTGGATGGTTGGTGTTGGCTCTATGGACCCTCCAGCAGCTGTGGGAGCCCCTGGATAGTGGTGTTGGCTTTATGGACCCTCCAGCAGCTGTGGGAGCCCCTGGATGGTGGTGTTGGGTCTATGGATCCTCCAGCAGCTGTGGGAGCCCCTGGATAGTGGTGTTGGCTTTATGGACCCTCCAGCAGCTGTGGGAGCCCCTGGATGGTGGTGTGGCTCTATGGCCCTCCAGCAGCTGTGGGAGCCCCTGATGGTGGTGTTGGCTCTATGGACCCTCCAGCATCTGTGGGAAACCCCTGGATGGTGGTGTTGGCTTTTATGGACCCTCCAGCAAATATGGGAGCCCCTGGATGGTGGTGTTGGCTCTATGGACCCTCCATCACTATGGGAGCCCCTGGATGGTGGTGTTGGCTCTATGGACCCTCCAGCACTGTGGAACCCCTGGATGGTGGTGTTGGCTCTATGGCTCCTCCAGCAGCTGTGGGAACCCCCGGATGGTGGTGTTGGCTCTATGGTCCTCCAGCAGCTGTGGGAACCCCTGGATGGTGGTTTTTGGCTCTATGGACCCTCCAGCAGCGGGGGGAGCCCCTGGATGGTGGTGTTGGCTCTATGGCCCCTCCAGCAGCTGTGGGAGTCCCTGGATGTTTGTGTTGGGCTCTATGATCCTCCCAGCAGCTGTTTGGGGGCCCCTGGACGGTGTTGTTGGCTCTAATGGATCCTTCCAGCAGCTGTGGGGGCCCCCGGATGGTGGTGTTGGCTCTATGGCCCTTTTCCAGCAGCTGTGGGAGCCCCTGGATGTTGGTGTTGGCTCTATGGAAACTCTAGCAGCTGTGGGAGTCCCTGGATGGTGGTGTTGGCTCTATGGCTCCTCCAGCAGTTGTGGGAGCCCCTGGATGGTGGTATTGGCTCTATGGACCCTCCAGCAGCTGTGGGGCCCCTGGATGGTGGTGTTGGATCTATGGACCCTCCAGCAGTTGTGGGAGCCCCTGGATGGTGGTGTTGGCTCTATGGACCCTCCAGCATCTGTGGAAGCCCCTGGATGGTAGTGTTGGCTCTATGGACACTCCACACTGTGGGGCCCCTGGTTGGTGGTGTTGGTTCTATGGACCCTCCAGCAGCTGTGGGAGCCCCTGGATGGTGGTGTTGGCTCTATGGATTCTCCAGCAGCTGTGGGAGCCCCTGGATGGTGGTGTTGGCTTTATGTTCCCTCCTGCTGCTGTGGGGGCCCTGGATGGTGGTGCTTGCACTATGGACCCTCCAGCAGCTGTGGGAGCCCCTGGATAGTGGTGTTGGCTTTATGGACCCTCCAGCAGCTGTGGGAGCCCCTGGATGGTGGTGTTGGCTCTATGGACCCTACAGCAACTATGGGAGCCCCTGGATGGTGGTGTTGGCTCTATGGACCCTCCAGCAGCTGTGGTAGCCCCTGGATTGTGGTGTTGGCTTTATGGACCCCCCACAGCAATGTGGGAGCCCCTGGATGGTGGTGTTGGTCTATGGATCCTCCAGCAGCTGTGGGAGCCCCTGGAATAGTGGTGTTGGCTTTATGGACCCTCCAGCAGCTGTGGGAGCCCCTGGATGGTGGTTGTTGGCTCTATGGCTCTTTCCCGCAGCTGGGGAGCCCCTGGATGGTGGTGTTGGCTCTATGGGGCCCTCCAGCACTTGTGGGGGCCCCTGGATGGTGGTGTTGGCTCTATGGACCCCCCAGCAGCTCCGGAGCCCCTGGATTGTGGTGTTGGCTCTATGGACCCTCCATCAGCTGTGGGAGCCCCTGGATGGGGGTGTTGGCTCTATGGCACCTCCAGCAGCTGTGGGAGCCCCTGGATGGATGTGTTGGCTCTATGGGCCCCCCCAGCACTGTGGGAGCCCCTGGATGATGGTGTTGGCTCTATGGACCCTCCAGCACTGTGGGAGCCCCTGGATGGTGGATGTTGGCTCTATGGCCCCCCCAGCAGCTGGGGGTCCCTGGATGGTGGTGTTTTCTCTATGGACCTCTAGCAGCTGTGGAGCCCCTGGATGGTGTTGTTGGCTTTTATGGGGTCCTCCAGCAGCTGTGGGGGCCCGGGGTGGTGGTGTTTGGCTCTATGGCTTCTCCAGCAGTTGTGGGAGCCCCTTTGGTGGTGGTGTTGGCTCTATGGAACTCTAGCAGCTGTGGGGTCCCCTGGATGGTGGTGTTGGCTCATTGGCTCTTCCAGCTGGTGTGGGTGCCCCTGGTTGGGGGTATTGGATCTTGGACCCTCCAGCAGCTGTGGGGCCCCTGGATGGTGGTGTTGGATCTATGGACCCACCAGCATCTGTGGGAGCCCCTGGATGGTGGTGTTGGCTCTATGGACCCTCAGCATCTGTGGAAGCCCCTGGATGGTGGTGTTGGCTTATGGACCCCTCCAGCACTGTGGGGCCCCGATGGTGGTGTTGTTCTATAACCCTCCAGCAGCTGTGGGAGCCCCTGGATTTGGTGGTTTTGGTTGGCCTCTATGTATTCTGATTTCAGCTGGGGAGCCCCTGGATGGTGGTGTTGGCTCTATTGGATTCTCCAGCAGCGGTGGGAGCCCCTGGAGGGTGGTGGTGGCTCTATGGCCCCTCCCGCACCTGTGGGAGCCCCTGGATTGTGGTGTTGGCTCTATGGATCCTCCAGCAGCTGTGGCGCCCCTGGATGGTAGTGTTGGCTCTATGGACCCTCCAGCAGCTGTGGGATCCCCTGGATGGTGGTGTTGGCTCTATGGACCCTCCAGCAGCTGTGGGATGCAGTCAGCTCCAAATACCTGTGAAAACCTACCAGGGCCTTACTGAGTCACTCCCAGGCCATCTAGCTGCTGTCCATAGTTACCCTGAATATTAGCTAATGGTCATAATAATGTGACTGGACTTCGTTCATGATATATATTTTTTCTCTTCATCCCCATGATTCATAACATAGCTCTACACTCTGTAGCATGTCCTTCCCCCCCTGAGGGTACAATGCATTTTCCACTTCTATTTCAGAACATAAAATGTTGGCCCCCAAGACAAGGTCTAAGTCGGTGGATTAGGTAGCAGACGTGGTACCTGTGCCAGTCACTCGTAGTCCATGGAACAGAACAGTTGGGAAGTTTTCTATCTGAAGTGTGAAGCTGCAAGTTTTCACACTGCTATAAATAGCTAATGAAACGAGTAGATTTGCAACTAAAAGTAGAGCATAGAGTAAAGCTCGGCCCAGATCCCGGTCTGACAGGCACTCGGGGCTCTGCACAAGTAGCGTATTTTCAAAGAAATAAGCGCTGCGTGACTATGTCAGATTGGTGATAAGGACTGAATGTCTACCATACAGACAAAATTACAGGTTGCCTTAAATTACATGTTACACACGAAGAAGAGCTGAATTCTTATTTAACACTTTGAAGGCTGTAGGATAAGTGATGAGAAAATGTAAAATGTTTACATAAAGTTCTTTGCAAACCAGCGGACCTCACGGCTTCACAATGATTTGTGTCAGAGGACAAAGTCAGCTCTGCTACATCAGAGGTCATGATTCTGGGAGTCCATGCTCCAGTGCACATCTGTTATAATTGCATAGTAATCTTTGCTGTTATAATTATGTTATTGTAGTGTCAGCGGAGACAAGGTATAGCTGGTGGGCAGGGAGTCCAGCTTGGGTGGAGGTTTGGTGTGTGTGATGAGCATTGTAGGCGAAGAGCTAGAGGAAGTGGAAGTCCAATCAGTGTGTGTGCCACGGCTACAGTACAACCCATGTGTGGTGTGGTGGAGGGGATCCCAACAGAAATAACTCAGCTGTGGACAGGAGCATGTATGACTGGCAGGAAGTAGTATGGCTGGAGTAGGACTCCCATTTGGCAGGTGTGCCCCTGAGGATAGGCTCTCCACAAAACGGATGGACTTCAGTTCTGTTCATATCAAGGTTCTTTGTTCTGTTGTTAAATTATTTAGTAAAGTTAACTTAAAGCTCAAAAGTGGTCCAGGAGAAATGGTCCCCGTATCATGGTCCAGGATAAATGGTCCCCGTATCATGTTCCAGGATAAATGGTCCCCGTATCATGTTCCAGGATAAATGGTCCCCGTATCTTGGTCCAGGATAAATGGTCCCCGTATCTTGGTCCAGGATAAATGGTCCCCGTATCTTGGTCCAGGATAAATGGTCCCCGTATCTTGGTCCAGGATAAATGGTCCCCGTATCTTGGTCCAGGATAAATGGTCCCCGTATCTTGGTCCAGGATAAATGGTCCCCGTATCTTGGTCCAGGATAAATGGTCTCCGTATCTTGGTTCAGGATAAATGGTCCCCGTATCTTGGTCCAGGATAAATGGTCCCCGTATCTTGGTCCAGGATAAATGTTCCCCGTATCTTGGTCCTGGATAAATGTTCCCCGTATCTTGGTCCTGGATAAATGATCCCCGTATCTTGGTGTAGTATAAATGGTCCTCGTATCTTGGTGTAGTATAAATGGTCCCCGTATCTTGGTTCAGGATGAATGGTCCCCGTATCTTGGTTCAGGATGAATGGTCCCCGTATCTTGGTCCAGGATAAATGGTCCCCGTATCTTGGTCCGGATAAATGGTCCCGTATCTTGGTCAGGATAAATGGTCCCCGTATCTTGGTTCTGGATAAATGGTCCCCGTATCTTGGTCCAGGATAAATGGTCCCCATATCTTGGTCCAGGATAAATGGTCCCCGTATCTTGGGTCCAGGATAAATGGTCCCCGTATCTTGGTCCAGGATAAATGGTCCCCGTATCTTGGTCCAGGATAAATTGTCCCCGTATCTTGGTCCAGGATAAATGGTTCCCATATCTTGGTCCAGGATAAATGGTTCCCGTATCTTGGTCAAGGATAAATGGTTCCCGTATCTTGGTCAAGGATAAATGGTCCCCGTATCTTGGTCCAGGATAAATGGTCCCCGTATCTTGGTCCAGGATAAATGGTCCCCGTATCTTGGTCCAGGATAAATGGTCCCTGTATCTTGGTCCAGGATAAATAGTCCCCATATCTTGGTCCAGGATAAATGGTTCCCATATCTTGGTCTAGGATAAATGGTCCTCATATCTTGGTCCAGGATAAATGGTTCCCATATCTTGGTCTAGGATAAATGGTCCTCATATCTTGGTCCAGGATAAATGGTCCCCATATCTTGGTCCAGGATAAATGGTCCCCATATCTTGGTCCAGAATTAATGGTCCCCGTATCTTGGTCCAGGATAAATGGTCCCCGTATCTTGGTCCAGGATAAATGGTCCCCGTATCTTGGTCCAGGATAAATGATCCCCGTATCTTGGTGTAGGATAAATGGTCCCCCGTATCTTGGTCCAGGATAAATGGTCCCCGTATCTTGGTTCAGGATAAATGGTCCCCATATCTTGGTCCAGGATTAATGGTCTCCATATCTTGGTGCAGGATAAATGGTCCCCGTATCTTGGTCCAAGATAAATGGTCCCCACATCTGCTTGCTCTTACATCATCAATAAGGTGATAGAAATATAAATAGACCCTAGCGCAAGTGATTGGTTCCAAAGTCAACCACAAATGTGGCTGCCTTCTACTGAACCTCTGGGAACTATTTTTTCTTTAAAGCCCTGGACTACTGAAGGATGCTTGTCCTCAGCTAAAATGGGATTAGCTTTCTTCCTATGAGCCAGTGTTGGCTAATCTGATTGTGCTCCAAGTATGGTCAACATAAAGCCAGTATTGTGGCATCAATTTATCATGGAGTCATAACAGCTACGTAGGAACCAATAAGTCTCAAACGACCCCACTGCTTTACAATGGAGTATATTGGGGTTCCGGTATTTTTGGCGACAAGAGTAGTGCTGAAAACTGGTAAATACACCAATGTGAGCAAAACTCCATTGGGAGCAACACCCGCTGAGCTGATGATACTGTGAAAATGTTAAAAGAATTTTAATAAATACATTAAAATGCATATATAACTTCCCCATTAAAGGGGTTGTCTCACTACAAGGATTGCTTTTTATGTTAAAGACTTTGTAAAAACAAGTCACTTTGCAATAAATGTCCATTAACAATGTCCTACCTATTCCTAGATATCCCCACTTGTATGGGCTGCATCAGCTCCTCAGGTTGCTATAGCTACAGACCTGTTCAATCTCTCCTGATAAGCGACAAGCACTGGTTGCTATAGCTACAGACCTGGCTTCTACTGCAGCCTAGTAGAAACCAGTAAACGCCCCTGAATTCAGAATGAAACCAAGAAAACAGGACGAATCAATGTAGTGAAAACCCCTTTAAGTGATAAATTGTAAACCAAGTTCCATATATCATATAACTGTTTTTTTTTTTAGCCCGCTCTCTAAAAATGTTTGTTCCGCACATTTGTTCTGTAAGTTATGTGTATGAGAGCACCATTTGATCGCTTTTGGTAGGAACCAGTGAATCATTATTCATCATTTTGGATTGGATGACGTCATTTCATTTGTTTCTTCAAACCGTGAGTGTATGACGCTTTATATTCCTAAGGCTGTGATTCCACCAGTTATATGATTTATGGAACTTGGTTTGCAATTTATCACTTAATGGGGAAGTTATATATGCATTATTAATGTATTTATTAAAAGTTATATTTCAGGAAATTGTTTTTGCAGAGATAAGTTGGTTTTTCCTAACATTCTGTAGGTTGTTTTGGTTTTTCTTACTGTGAAAGTGTTGTTGAATTTCTAGCATCACTGCACCAAACATATATTGAGGTTACCTTTTTACCATAGATGTGACTAATGAGGTCAGGAGGTGAAGTTGTAGACAAAAAAGTTTGTAATCCATTCCTTGGACAGAACACATAAGGTACTTAACCACTATGGGCCTCATATATGAAAACTGTCTACGTCTAAGGGTATGTTCACATGACGTTTTGGATCCGTTTTTTGATCCGTTTTTCACTAGAAGAAATATGCATTGAAAGCTGCCTCCAAACTGCATCCAAAAGCGTATCCAAAAACGCAGCAGCTGATGCTTTTTTGGATGTGTTTTGCATGCGTTTTTGATGCGTTTTTCAATATATATATGCACAGGTTGTAGTTTGAGAAGGTAGAATCTTGAGTAATATAGTAATATACTTTACCCTTACATATGTATGTATGTAAGGGTATGTAATATACTAAATCGGCCCCTAGAGGTCTCATTTGATCTAAAGAACTGTTTGACCTACATTTTCACTTAGAGTGGAAAGTGGTTAAGTTGTAGTGTAAGAGGATACCTAATATAGGGCGCTAAAACTGAAAGCATTTTACATGTGTTTCCTAGGAAGCCTAATAGAGGGCGCAATAACTGAAAGCATTTTACATGTGTTTCCTACGAAGCCTAATAGAGGGCGCTATAACCAAAAGCATTTTACATGTGTTTCCTATGCAGCCTAATAGAGGGCGCTATAACTGAAAACATTTTACATGTGTTTCAGATGAAGCCCAATAGAGGGAGCTTCAGCATTTTACATGTGTTTAATCTTATAAATTGCTTTTTATATATATTGAATTATATAAAAGCAGTGTTTTAGTATAGAATGGGTGTTTATAGAAATTATAGAAGTTTTAACTAATAAATTCATTAATGTTTTAGATAAAAAGTTTATTATAGAATGTTGAGTGGTTTTAATATTATACTGAAAACACTCAACATTCTATAAAACGCACGTAGAATTGACATGTCAATTCTTAAAACAGATCCGAGAAACGCATTAAAAAGACGTAAGTAAACACGCATCGGCGATCACTCGTCTGAACAGAGATGTGTTTTACATTGAAACCAATGTAAATCACACTGCACATTGTTAGTTACGTTTTTTTGGATCTGTTTTGGGTCCAAAAACGGATCAAGAAACGGATCCGAAAAACGTTGTGTGAACATATCCTAAGTCTTTCTTTGTTGCCCATAACAACCAATCTGAGCTCGTTTTTATTTAGTCAGAGCACTATATGAAATGATAGGGGAGCTCTGACTGGTTTCTTTGGGTAACAAGACAGTGTTCATGCATGTCCCCCTATGTGTTCATAATAGAAAATGCTTCTTAAAGGGTTTGTATGAAAAGAAGCTCTGGTTTACTTTTATAGAAACAGCGCCATCTTAGTACATGGGAGGTGTTTGGTATTGCAGCTCGTGAGTCATGTCTTAAAAACACACATGTAAGCAGATTGCAAACAAAGCAGATGGTGCAGAAGCTGCAGTGCGGTTATTTGGAAAACATAGCAACTTAAGAAAAATTAAAAAGAAATTAAATGTGTATATGCATGCAAATAGTGCAGACTGAGGCATAGATGACATGAAAAAGTAAAACTCCAAAAATTAGTAGAAATATAATAGGTCGTTTTTAAAATGAAGACCTGTTGGAAATATGGTTTAAAGGGACACTATCCAGAAAGCTAAATAAATATTTGTTTTTAAGTACATGGGATAGTGATCACTACATGTTACTTAGTTTGCTTTAAGTTTCATATTTTTGGACATGAGTCAAGTCTAGTTTTGTCTCAGTTCTGGAAGGTGTGTGATAATCTGCTTTTCTTAATCCAGTTGTTGGATAATAATGATAATAATAATAATAATAATAATAACCTGGCTTCACTCGGTCACACTTTCATATTGAGCTTCAGGATAGATAACTCAGGTTCCTCTTCAAGAAGACTCACAATTACTTATTTTAAAAAATATTGATTTATGAAATCTTCATCAAAGTTGTAAAATTACAGGAAAACATACAAATTGTAGCTTACATTCATTATCCTGTATATCGTACCTCTTTGTGTGTGTGGGAGGGAGGGTCTGTCATCCTCATTTGACCTTTATTCAGTCCAGCTCCCAACGTGTATGTGTCGTAGTTTCTTCCACATGGTCCCTACCTCCACATGATCAGCCCTCATCATTCATATACAGTCAAGACCAGGCATGCCTAACAGTTCTTTAGTTATGTTCATATATAGAAATCTACACCAGTTTCAACCCCCATCAGTAAAATAGCTGGTATGTCATGCTTGATGTGTGTGTGGATTGCTTCACTACAAAGATTAGTTTTTAACATGTAGGGGACGTTAAATCAACACTTTTTTTTACATTTTTTTAAATTTTTTATATTACTTTGGTCAGAAGATAAAATCTTTCTTATGTGCACACAGGTTTCTCTGATTACTGTCCTGCTCTCCCTGCTCTCTCTTATCGCTCCAAGATGCTGTCAGTCAGTCAGTTTGGCCATGGTTAGTCACTACTTGCAGTCCAATCTCTAGAATTAGACATAGAGCATGCAGTAAAGTTACCAGGATGGACAAGGAGCTTTGGAGCAGAATGTGTTATTTCTAGCAAACAAAGGAGATTATTTTTGATGGTATACTTTGTCTTCTGAAGCCCTTTGCACTATGGATTACATCTCCTGCTCTCATGTGAGTACAAGTAGAAGAGTTGATATGCTGATCACTGCTATAGAACCACCCAAATAATAACCAAGAAGAGTAAGGAAATGTGAACCTGAAGTTGCCTGTGGTTTTGTGAAACAGCATGGTGAGACAAGCCTTTTAACCTTTGACACTGAACCATGTATGTAAATGATCAAAATATATTTAACAGGGTGGAGATGTTTCTTCTTGTAAAAAGCACCAAACTAGTGTAGGGAGACTTAAATAGGTTTTCTCACCAAACAATTTCACAGAGCCACAGTCGGTTTCAGACACACACTTTCTTTACAAGATGTGACTGATTCTATAGCAATAATTAGCATTTCAGCTCTGCTGTTCTTAGTTATTCCTGTTATAGGAGATTTATAAAGTGTAGTACACAAGAGTGAAAGTTTTTCATTTAATTAAGTAAACAAGCTCTGTTGCTAGAGATAAGACTCTGCAAGGAGTGACTCACCATAGTCAAAGTGACTGATGGCAACTTGGAGCAAGGAGAGATAAGAGAAAGCAGGAACAGGTGGTTGGTAACCAGAGAAACTTATGTAGTCTAAGAGGAGATTAAATTCTGTTTTTCTCCTGACCAAAATCAAAACAGCAATGTATTTGGTAATATTCCTTATTTACCTTTCCATGCATGTTTACAGAAGAAAAATCCCTTTCAAGGCTTTGCAATGCTCCCTGGCAAAATGGAAACCTGCTTACTACTGATGAGAGGCAAAATCTCAGAAACAAGATCCCAGCCTGTAGATGGGTGGGTCTCCATCTAGGAGGTTATTCAAGCTTGGATTTATCATCTAGTCATGTTTCAAGGTTCCTTATTGGGTCATGATTTACAGGGAAGCCACCTTTATTAGGTGGCACTAGAGACACAGCTTACGCCCTTCTGAAGAAGAGATTTTTTTCCAAATACAATTGTCTCATTAAAAAAGAGCTGCAATACCAGACATGGCCTGTGATTAAGAGTGGCACTGTTTTTAGGCAGATAAAGCATGCACTCTTTTACTTTATTTATACAATACTCTTATGACACTATTAGCACTAGCAGAGAATCATTTCTTGTGTGTTACACTGCATAGATCCATCGACCAGTTTTAATTAAGAAATGTGTCTATTACTGCAAGAGTTCTCCAATTATCTGTTTATTGGCAAATAAACGCTATCAGTCTGGCAGAGGTTCTTTTATTATAGAAATGAGCATTGCCTTGCTGCGTGTAAGCAAACAGTAACATTTCGGGGGATCAGTTCAGCCTCGTAGACAAACAAGCCCACACTGTATTTAATCATCTTCTAGCACCGTCTTAATTACTCTCAGATATGGTCAGCTGAGCATTAATTAAACCAGCCAGTCATACAATACATTCATACAAGGTGCGCCGTGTAAGACAAGTGACACATTCTGGGGGGCCTTCTGGAAAGCCAAATGTATGCTCTCATACTAATTGGGAGGGTCAAAGGGCAGTGCAGTATAACACTGATGTGCAATGAATTGAACCCAATGCCTTTCTGAATTACCCTATTACAAGTTATGACTTTGTTCTGCAAAAGATACCTGTTACTTAGAGCAGTGGTGCACAGCCAGTGGCTCTCCAGCTGTTACCCCCTTAAAGGGGTTGTCTCACTACAAGGATTGCTTTTTATGTTAAAGTAAAAAAAAAGTCACTTTGCAATATATGTCCATTAACAGCGTCCTACCTATAACTAGATATCTCCTCTTGTATGGGCTGCATCAGCTCCTTGGTTTGCTATAGCTACAGACCTGTTTGATCTATCCTGATAGGCTGGCAACACTGGTTGCTATAGCTACAGACCTGTTTGATCTCTCCTGATAGGCTGCCAGCACTGGTTGCTATAGCTATGGACCTGTTTGATCTCTCCTGATAGGCTGCCAGCACTGGTTGCTAAAGCTACAGACCTGGCTTCTTCTGCAGCCTAGTAGAAACCAGTAAACACGCCCCTGAATTCAAAGTGAAACCAATAAAACAGGACTGAGGTAAGAAGAATCATTGTAGTGAGACAACCTCTTTAACATCTCAAATGTGTTTTTATCAGGTAAGCTACAAAATTATAGTTGCATACAGCAGACACTTAAACCTATATAAACATTGAAGTTATGGAACATTTAAAATGCATAACTGCTATCCTCTGTACTTTTATAAAATTAAGGTTTTTAGTGGGCACTTTGATCAAATTATAAATGCACACTTACAGCATTAAAAGGGTTGTCTCACTACAGGGATTGCTGCTTTTTATGTTAAAGATCTTGCAAAAACAAGTCACTTTGCAATATGTGTCCATTAACAGTGTCCTACCTATTCCTGTATGGGCTGCATCAGCTCCTCAGGTCACTATAGCTACAGGCCTGTTTGATCTCTCCTGATAGGCTGCCAGCACTGTTTGCTATAGCTACAGACCTGGCTTCTACTGCAGCCTAGAAGAAGCCAGTAAATGCGGCCCTGAATTCAAAGTGAAACTAAGAAAACAGGACTGAGGTAAGATGAATCAATGTAGTGAGACAACCCCTTTAACAACCAAGCGTTTTTTTGGTTGACACGTTAGTTTTTTCCTCCTCGTCTTCCAAGAGCCATAACTTTTTTTTTTTACTTTTTTATATTTCCACCTACATAGACATATGAGGGCTTTTATTTTGTGGAACAAGATGTATTTCCTAATGGTGTTACTCATATTAACATAGAATATACTGGGAGACTGCAAAAAAATTCTAAGTGGGGCAAAAAACGTGGAAAAAAAAAACATACTTGTGCCATGTTTGTGTTGTTTTTTTTTTTACATCGTTCACTCTCCAGTATAAACTATGTATTCTCTGTATTCTGCAGGTTGATATGATTCCGTCAATACCAAATATGTTTTTTCTATTTTTAAAATTTGTGCCGCAGCGCCATATTCTGCGACCAATAACTTTTTTCCACTTTTACCCATGGAAACACAGCAAAGGCCTTACTTACAGCACAATGGCTGGACTAAAAACTGAACCCAGTAGAAGGCACACAAGTGCCTGTGCTACTTGGGAAAGATAAAACAGGTGCAGGTAATTGATGAGCAGAAGCTCACATACCCCACCTCTAGGGGGACAATTAGATAATAAAAAAACTGCACATTGAATTGATACCAGTTCACACCAGTATGCGGGAAAGCCACAGTATAATACATGGGGAGATTGCACAAATGCACAAATACCGATAAGACAACCACTCACACACCTTCTATGTACCCGTAGATCTGAGGGCGGAGGCATTTTTTGCAGGCTTAAGTGTACTTTTTATTGGTGTAAGTTTGGGATAGATGCATCTTTTGTGATCACTTTTATTCCAAATTTTCGGGGACCTGAAATGACCAAAAAAACACAATTTTGGCGTTTGGACTTTATTTTCTTCTACAGTGTTCAGCGTACAGGATAAATTATGTTATATTTTAATAGATTGGACTTTTCGGACACAGTGATACCAATTATATGTCACTTTATTTTTTTTATTTGTAAAATGGCAAAAAGGGGGTGAATTAAACTTTTAATATTTATTTTTTAACACTTTTATGCATTTTTTTTTTACTTTAATAGTAAGTTCCCCTTGGGTGCTTCACCACTAGGGGTCGTGATCGTTTACAGGGCGCAGGAAGCAGTAAAATGAAAAACATGACAGCAATGGAAGCCTTCACAAGGCTTCCAGCCACCATGTAAACCAATCAATGTTTCCAATCAATACAGAATCCGCTTTAAAATCCGACAGTAAACCAGTGCCGTGTACATTTAGCCTTCATCTCATCTTAGGTTACACAAGTTTCTCGGGTTACTAACCACCTCTCTCTCTTATCTCTCATTGCTCCAAGCTGCTGTCAGCTAGCCAGATCGACCAAGGTGAGTCCCTAAAAACAGTCTTATCTCTAGCAACAGGCTTTGTTTATTTAACTAAAGGAGAAGCGTTCAATCTTTAGAGCTCTGTAGTCTTGTGTACTACACTTTATAAATCTCCTGTAGTCACATTACTGTAACAGGAATAGCTAGGAACAGCAGAGTTTATATGTCAATCGTTGCTGTAGACCTACCAACAACCTGAACAGGAAGTGTGAGTCTAAAGCTGCCTGTGGCTCTGTGAAACTGCACGGTGAGAAAACCCCTGTAAGTAACTGTAAGGTAACCATTGGACCCCATAGATAGTACTGAAATTAAGTCTTACTTCACCATGACCACCTACAGGACCAAGTTTAAAATATGGAAAGTTCTTTCATTATTTAATTTTTTCTAATACATAGGAATAATGCTCACAGTGATATCACAGTACAGGGATAATAGTCACAGTGATGTTACGGTGGATGGGGATCTCCTCTGTATTCCACCCGCTCCCTTCTAGGGGGAGAATGCATGCTTGGCCATTTAAAGAGTCAGCGAAAACTGACTTTTCCCCCTATATAATCACTGGTCACCCAGGGGTAGATCTACAGGCACCTCCGCTTAACCCTTTGTCAAATAGTTGGTGCTAGTTTCTGTGTATGTATCTTCGGTTTTGACCTTTGACTTTGTTTTCCCTTTTCTTATTGAACTCTATCTATCCTGACCTCTGGCCTTTGACTTTGCTAGAACGCCACCTGCCGTGCCCTGTAAAACAAAAAGAAGAAAAAAAGGGCGCTCCGAGTGTAGATCGTCTGGAATAAAAGTTTATCCGTTGGTCAGTATTGCACTAACCTGATTTAGTTGCGCAATGGTGGAGGCGCAACTCTCCCAGAGCTTATAGAAAGGTCAGTCACCGTCACAGCAGCCCCCTTGCTTCCTCGGCTCCAAGCGTTGCCAAATGATAGGAATATATCATTGATATATTACAAATCCCAACTAAATTATAGTGTGATAAACGGGAAAAAAAGAGGGAATGATGGCGCCAGACTGATAAAGTATAGATACAGTTTATTAGGACATTAAAACAGGACTACACGTTTCTCGCTGGATAGCATTTCATCAGGTCCTGCCGTGACCTGCCGCTCAGGACCTGACCACGCCTACCCTTAATGCTTCTGTACCTTGCTCTCATGCCAACCATTACTGTAAGTGACCTTGTAATGGGGACAACCTAGGATTTCCCTTGCAGAAGAGTCCAAGTATCTTTGCAGGGGTTGAGAGTAAAGAATAGGGGCTCCTTTAGCCTCTTCTCCCCAGTGAGGCCTTATCCCAAACCCACGGTTGGCACCAGGGGTTCACTCCTGTCATAGATGTCCTAATAGTGGTATTATGTGTATAGTACAGGAATAATGCACACAGTGATGTCACAATACTGGCATAACGTGCACAGTGATTTTATAGCACAGGGATAATGCATACAGTGATTTCATACCAGTAATATAATGTGCCTAGTGATGCCTAAGTAATGTCATAATAGTGATATAATGCACACAGTAATGTCACAATAGTGGTATGATGTTCATAGTGTTGTCACAGTACAGGGATAACGCACACAGTGATGTCACAGAGCAAAATGAATGTATATGTGATATCGTAGCACAAAGGTAATATACATGAAAATGTGCCCATGTGTCTATGGCTGCATAATATAGGAAGACACATATAATGATGTCATATAGGGATATAAAGCACACATAATGTCGGTGTACAGGGATAACACAGTAATATGAAAGCAATGTGTAAGGAATCGCCACAGAGAAGGGATAATGTACAGGGCTGCATTACCCATGTATGAATGTGTCTTCGGCAGATATCTGGCGTCTTTTCAGCCATGTTCACTTCACTGAAATGCTTCCCGTATGCCAGAATCGGGCACATTACAGAGTGCAAGTGGCTCTTTGTAATGCGCCTGATTTCAGGAGCCTGCGGCAGGCGGGGTGCACTAAAACCGTACGAAGCTGTATATTTATAGCTTCAGTACGGCAATTCTAGGCGCATTACAGCAGGAACAGGTAGAGCACTTTCAAAGTGGTTTACCTGAGCTAGAAATGTCGCCCGAGCACTAGAATGCGCCTGATTTATGACCCACTGTAGAGCAGGTTCATAAACCAGGCGCATTCTAGGCTATTATTATGCGCATGAAATTTGACGTTTAAACGCTAAATTTCATAGATGTCGCCCTTTATGTCTATAGAATTGGGTCCCCTTAGTTATCGGGCCCCACGACAGCTGCTCTGCCTATCACCGTGACTGGACATTGGAGATTCTTAACAGCTGGAGAGTCACAGATTGGAGAAAACTGACTTGGAGCATCTAACAGATGTCCTAAAAAAAATAAAACTATTTTGCTCCACTGGGGAAAACCCCTTAGAAAATGTATGACTAAAAAACTATTCACCCTAAATTTCCATTCTGAAAAATTTAAATTTTTTTTAAATTGGTCAATATGAAAAATAGACGTAAAGTACTACGAACAGGGCCGTTTTCTTCCCTTTGGGGCCCCAGGTAGGCCCACTCCCCGGGGGGCCCCACGATCTCGGGGGGCCCCCCCGGGGCACCGCCCCCTTACCCGGGCCCAGTGGAGCGACAGCCGGGCCTTTTGCCCGGGGGCACCCGGGGTTTCAGGCCGCAGCGCCGGCTCGGGGGCTTGGGCCGGGGGAGGCTGGGGTTTCCCCCTGGGGGGCCCCCCGATCCGGCGCCGCCTGCCGGTCCCCCCCCTTTCCCTTCCCGGCTGAAAGGGGGCCGGGCCCACAGGCCCAACCATGCAAAATCCCCGCCCCCCGCCTGCCCCGCGCGGTGCGGGGGGGGGGCGGCTGCCGAGGGGGAACAGGGGCTGGGATCTTTAAACCCTATTGTTCAGCTCCCAAGGGCCCGCGGGGCAGGCCCCGGGATGTTTTACGCCCATCGAGCCTCCTCCGGGGGCCCTCCCCACTTTGTTTGTGACCCCGGCCCCGGGCCCCGGAGGGAAAGAGGAGTAAAAGGAGGGAAATCAGTTTAGAAAAGATTTTTATTTTTTTTTAAATCCCCCCCTCCTGCTGTTCCCCTTTATAATCCCCTGCCTGCCACCTATATGTGCCCATTTTGCTGCTCGGGCCTGCCCAATACGGGCCCTGCCTCCCACCTAAATTGGGCCCATATATGCCCTCCTGCCCAAAAATGCCCTCCTACCACCTATCATACTCCCCCATTTTACTTTGGCCCTCCCTTGCCCCCAAATATGCGGGGCCCACTAAAACTGGCCCCTGCCTTTTCCCAATTTTTCCCCTCCCTCCCAATCCCGGGCCTTTTCCCTACCACCTTTTATACTGCCCAAATAGGGCCCTGTTCCCCAATATGCCAGGGGCCTTCCCCCTTAGAAATTTCCCCCAAATATACTCCCCCCCCTTTCCGACCTATATGGGGCCCATTTACTGCCCTCCCCTGCCCATACCCCCTGTCTCCCAAACCTATACACTGCCCATATACTCCCAAATTTGCCTCCCACCTAAATACTGCCCTTTTTAACGCCCGGGCCCGGCCCAATATTGCCCGCCAACCACCTATTTTACGGGCCCATATCCCCGCCCTCCCTTTAACCACCAAATTTTATGCCCATAAAACCTGCTCTGCCTCCCCAAAAAGGGGCCGCCCTACCACCTAATCTCCCCCTATACTCCTCTCCCGGGTCCCAATACTGCCCGGCCTGCCCCAAAACTTGCCGTCCCTCCCCAACCTATAGGGCGGGCCCCATATACGGGCTCTGCCTGCTCCAATACTGCCCCTGCCCCCCAAAAATGCCCGGGCCTACCACCTATATGCTCCCCAAATATACGGGCTCGGGGCTCCCCAAAAATACTGCCCGGCCTTTCCCAATTACGGGCCATGCCTACCACCTTTTTATACTGCCCTTTATACTGCCCTGCCTCCCAATAACATGCCCTCACCTCCCAAACCTATATACTGCCCATAAAACTCTCTCCCTTGCCCAAAAATGCCCCTCCCCTCCCACCTATATACGGGCCCTTTAATACCGCACTGCCTGCTCATTTTCTGCCCTCCCCTCCCACCAAATTACTGCCCTTTATTCGGGCCCTTTGCCTGCCCATATACTGGCCATAAACGGGCCCCTCCCCGGGCCCATATTACTCCCCTTGCCTGCCTATAAAACTGCCTCCCCCTGCCCTTTAATACTCCCCTCCCCTGCCCATATACTCCCCAATACTCCCCTTTTCCGGGGCCTTATTTACGGGCCCCTCCCCTGGCCCCCATATATATTTGCCCTCCCGGGCCATTTTCTGCCCTCCCTGGCCATATATTTGGCCCGGGCCTTTACCAAAAAACCCCCCCTAGCTATCAAAAACCCCCTCCCTTTGCCCCCAAAAAATCTCCCTTTCCCGGGGCTAAAATACTGCCCCCCTCCCAATATATTCCATGCCTGGCTTTTATAATGCCCTCCCCGGGGATTACTCCCCCGGGCCCCCCCAATATATATGTTTTCCCCCTCCCCTATATCTGCCCTGCCTCCCCTTATAAAATTGTTTTGGCCTGGCTATATATTTCCCCCCGGGCCTACCCAATATACTGGCCCCGGGCCTGCCCCAAAATTACTGGCCCTTTTCTATGAGGGGTAAAAACAGGAGGGCCCAAACAATTATGGGGGGATATTACGGGGGGGCCCTTACAATTTTACAGGGGGCTAAAAACCCCCTACCTCCCAGGGGGCACATATTTACCTATAGTGGGGCCTGAAACCCCCTTTCCCTATTTAATGGTGGGGCCCCAGCTTTAAATCCCTACTTACTAAATGGGGGCGCCCAAAACCCCTGACGTAGGAATCGAAAGCGAAGTGCTGATAAAGTGAGGATTCTAAGTTTGGTTTGTGTTTACATTCTGCAAAAGAGTTTGGGGCCGGGAAAAGGGTCATCATGGTGGTCTGGGGGAAAGGGAAAGAAGAAAAGGGAAAAAAGAACGATTCAGAGAACGACTAAACAGAATGCCCGTTTGGTACCCCGGGTTTGACCGGTTATTTTATTTCTATATTTGTTTTCAGTGCTGTGGTCCCCTGTCATATAATGGTGACCCCGAGCTGGCAAAAGTTTATATTTGTTTTCTTGAGTAGTTTTTTTTTTTTTTTGGGGGGGGGGGGGGGGGGGGGGGGGGGGGGGGGCAGTATGTCTCTCTTGCCCCCGGGGGGCCCCTATGTGTTAAGACGGCCCTTTACCCTTTTAACTAGGGAAAAATTTCGGGTCTTTGGGGCTTATATATTAAAACAATTTCGGACAAAAGGGGGAAATTTCTGTTGTCAGGGACGGCCCGATATTTACCACGTAAGGGGGGGGGCTTACAATTCAATGGTTTAGCCTACGCAACTTGTATGGGGAAAAACATTAGGGGGGGGGTTCTATAGCAGGGGTTGGGCCCCAAAATGCAGGGCCCCCAAAAGGGCCCACCCAAAAGGGCATGTTTTCTGGCTTTCCTTTTGCATTACAGGAGGATATAATTACACGAAGGTTTATATAAAATTATTGTTTAGTAAATCTGGGGGGAGATCCCCTGGGAAAAATGAAATGTTTTATGGGCCCTTTAGGACAAAGGAGTTGGGGAAAACTGTCTATAGTGGGGATATTAAATAAAAGGGGGGGCCCAAATACAATTTAAATGCATGGGGGGCCCTCGCTGCTGTCCAACCTATGGCCCGATTTCTTAAACTCCCCAAAAACTTCTATTTTAGAGATTCAAGCAATAGATTTGGATGCAGAATTTCACAGAAATTCCCTGCGGAATCCCCCGGGTTTCATTCAAAAGGGCATAAATTTCCCCTTGTGGGTCCACGTTTTGCATTGATTGGGTGGGGAAAACCATGGTCAGTGCCCGAAGACGCCCGAATTTTTTAAAAACATCCCTTTTTGTCCTTCTTTGAGGGGGGTCTGCTCAGTGTCCCGAAAAAATTTGGGGAACTTTTGGGCCCTATATTTTTAAAGTCTTTGTCTGAAATCCTCACAAAAGTTGCATATTTTAGACCTGAATTTCACAATGTTTTGTCATCAGATTTTCTGCACCATTCGGGAAAAAAACAATGCAGGGGAATTTGGGTTGGGGCTGTTTTTCCTGCCCCAAAACCCTTTTGTTAGTTTTGTGGGGTGGGAGGAAAATCACCCTACAAACCCATATACAGGAAATTTTATAAGGTGGGATTTTAGTGATTTATAATGATGATGAAGCAGGGGTACTTTAAGCACAATAGAGAGGGAAAGTCCTGCAGCCAATCAGTGTGAAGAAGAAGGGAGGGGCTGCAAATAAAATATAAAAAACTTGCCATGTTAGATTTAGTTAAAGTTGTGGTTTATGTTCAGAAAAAAGGGCCTTGGGAAAAAAGTTTTCAGAAAAAAGGGGAAACTGTTCACTAGGCCCCGGTTGGGGAAAATGGGAGGGCCGGGGTTTGAGGCAGGCCATCACTTGGGGGACCCCCACAGGGAGAGGGGAGAGTGAGAAAGAAAACGGAAGAACAAATAAATACAGAGAGAGAGAGAGAGAGTTGCCAGATGCCAGCACTTTTTTTGAAGGCGGGCGGGGCAAAAAAAAAGGAAGAAAACAGTAGCCAATGCCAAAACACCAAACACAAACAAGGGGCTGGAGTGAGTGAGACCTCAAAGGGGCGAACGGGGGAACTTTTTCTGAAGGGATGAAGAGGGAGGGCCTGTACCCGTTTTCCCCCAGGAAGGGGATGGCCAAAACCCACAACCTCATCCTTTTGGCCCTACTGTTTGGCCCCCGAGGGGTTGCACCCAAAAAAGGGGGGCTTTTTTAAAAAAATTGCTAAAGTTTACAACTATTAGAAGTTAAAGGGGTTTTTCCCCGGAGGCCTTATCTGTAAAAAGCCAAAAAGTAAAAAAAGCCCTGCTGAGTTGAGAGAGAGAAGAGAGAAAAGGGGCTGCCAGAGCACAGAGCCATGGGATAAGGGATCGTGTTTAAATGGTTTACCCCAAATAATCACACTACAATTTTTGGATTCCTTTTATACCAAAAAACAACGCCTTTTTCCACAGGCCCTTGAAAGCCCCTTTACCTCTTGAAAGCTCCTTTATGTTCTCTGTCATCAGAAAAAAACAGGGATCCTTCAGTTTTCCCAAATACAAACTAGTGGATTCTGTATAAAAAAGACAACATATTTCTAACCCGGGGCTTTTAATTTGCTTTTTTCAGCCCCCCCTCTCATCCCGATAAGGAAAGGGTTTTTTCTTGATTTCAAGCCCCCGGGCCCGCAATCTTGTCCTCCCGGGGTGGTCGTATCTAATTCAAAAATTTTTTAAATAACTAGGGGGGAAGGGACCTGTAGCTTTCTAACTGCAATTTTCTTTAAATCAAACTATAAATTTTGAAAAAAGATTAAAATTTTCCCCATTTTGAAAGGGTCCCCCCGGGCCCAAAATTACATCAGGGCCAAAAAACCCCCTTTTTAATTTATGAAACTCTCTATCTGTAATGTGACCTAAAATTATGAAGTGTGGAACGGAAAATTGTAAACAAAACTTGTAAAACTCCAAACTATGGGTTTCGTCGGCGCACTACACCTCCCAGTACAAATCACACAGGTAGGCATCACAAAACCAGCATATACATCCGCTATTCAAGTGTACCTGCCTGCCTGACACCTGGTACCTTACATCTTACAAGTCCACCCCCAGATACTATGGCCAGCACCTGTCTCACCAGGAGGAATGGGGTTGGGAGACCAATGTTCTGATAATCGGTGCAGGACCTTATTTCTCAGATATGTTATTTTGGGTGGGTTATTTCCATTTAAAAATCTATTTGGGAAAAAAATTTTTAATGTACAGGGGGGCCCCCATTTTGGTTTTTAAAAGCCCTTTTAAGGAAAACTGGGAGGGGTGCCCAAAAAGGAAACCCAATTTGGGATGCCCGCTCCCATTTCACAGAGTCTATATGAAAAATGAAAGCAGATGCCTATGGGGCCCCCGGGGAAAAATTCTCCTTTTTCTCTTGCACTGGGGGTTTTTGTTTAAAATTTTTTCCCCCCCATTAGATAAAATAGTAGCTGAATTTTGATTACTAGACATTACATCACATTAGCTCACATTGCACCCTGTTATTAAAAGAAATTTGTCCCCCCTGAGCGTCGAAAGGTGTCTACTTTAAAAAATAAAGTTCATTTTTAATCCTTTCCATCTGGAAACCGTGTCACACTTTATTAAAACCATTAGCAGCATCCGGCAGCCAGATTGAGTGTGATGAATTTATAATACCAGAACAGTAGAAGACGATCACAAATGTACAAACAACGCATTATGTTAAATTGCTTGCATGGGGATAAATAAGTAATAGTGCGTCGAGTAAAAGAAATGCAAAGGATGAATAGGAAAGGAACGGCTTCATAAAAAGATAATGAAAAGATGATGGGAGGACGAGGAAGAACATGGAGAATAAAGGGAGAGAAGGAAAAGAAGAGAACTGGGAAGAAAATGAGAAGACATAGGCAAATGTGCAGCACACAAACAGCACCACTCATCTCCACAGGCCGTGTCCGGTATGGCGGTTCAGCCTCTTTAAAGGGATTGTCTGGTTAATCCTCTTCTTACTTTATTATAATACTGCTGACCTATAAAAATAAAAAAAAACACCTTGTACTCACCTCTCCTTTCACCTGGAATTTAGCGCTGCACCGTCCTCACTCTCCACCAGTCTTCTATTTTCTTCCGATTTTCTTTCGAAAGAGTCGTCACCCCTGCGGCTGCTGAATGGCTGCAGTGGTCACATGCCATCGAATGATATCAACATTTGGAGCACAGTGGGGAAGAAGACTGGCAGAGAGTGAGAATGGTGCAGCGTTGTATCCAAGATTAGAGAAGAGGTGACTATACCTGTTTTATTAAACAGGGAAGCAGTAATCTAATAAAATAATAAAAATAATAATCGGACAGCCCCTTTTACTTTAATTGAGCTGAGCTGCAATACCAGACGTGTCTGTGGATGAGAATGACGCGGTTTACTTTTTGTCTAATATACATATTGTTTAAAATAAAGCATGTTACAGTGAGGTCATGTTCAGTTTGAAAAAACCATTGTGGCTTTGTGATGATGCCCTTGGATTTCTGCTTCCTTTGAGTAAGTGTACTTGGCTGTGCATGTGTGGTCTCCATTGGATTAGTGTTCTTGGCTGTGCATATGTGGTCTGCTCCGTTGGATAAGTGTACTTAGCTGTGCATGTGTGTTATCCTCTGTTGGATTAATGTACTTGACTGTGCATGTGTGGTCTCTTCCGTTGGATAAGTGTACTTAGCTGTGCATATGTGGTCTCCTCCTCTGAGTAAGTATGCTTGGCCGTGCATGTGTGATCTCTATGGGTGACTCCCCATTCCCCACAAAAGGCAGCTGGCTTTCCTATCATAGGAAAGCAGGTTTCTGTGGAAATTAGGCATCATCATGCTTTTCTATAAAGACTCCCATAAGGTAGAGAGATATATAACCCCCACCCCACAGTAGGTAGCTAGGCATATTGTTTCTAGAAAAGCGAGGATTCTAACATTTTTGTGTGGTAAATTCTGCAGAGATGAGGCATAGGCAGGAGAAGTCATCATTGTTGGGTCTGGGCTGGATGGAGAAGAAAAAGGAAAGAGAATGACGTTAATCAGAGAAGACGTCACTTGTGAGTCACTGCATGTAAGGCCATGTTCACACGGCTTAAAATGGGCCGTATTCGGTCGTAATTACGCGCCGAAGTGGCCAATTGGGGCGAAAAGGGCCCATTATTACGGAAATTTCCAGTTCTCATAGAAAAAATAGGTTATTCCCCTCCCCCCCCGGGAATCCCGCCGGGGGGGGATAATTCCCCCTTATTTCTAGGGGGCGTATACCGCCGTAGCGGAAGTAAATGGGCCGGCGAAGTGCCGGCCCCCGTTTTTCCCCCCCCCTCCCGCCCCCCCCCCAAACCCGGCGTAATTGCGGGGGAATTAGTCCCGAAATTTAAAGCCGTGTGAAAATAGTTTACGCGTGAAATCACTTTGTGTCTGCAGAAATGGGTAAAACTGGTAGTCACATGAGATGGTACTTTGGTCTGACTGGCAGGAAAATTTTTTCTTAAGGCCCTGTTTCACACGGCTTATTCCCGGGGATTTTTTCGCCCTATTGACGCACAAATCCGCGTGAATACGGGGGGGAAAGGGGGGCGGGGCGGGCCGGGGGGGGCGCTGCTCCCGGCCCCTAGACAAAGCATTGTTTTCGGCGCGTCCCCGGTAAAATGTTGTCACTTTTCCCCCCGCGGGGATCTGCCGAGGGGGGAGGGGGGACGGAATCTCTGTTTTTGGAGCAGTGGTTTCCGTAAGGATTCCGACGGTTTTTCGGGGTATTGAAGCGCAAATCCGGCCGGGAAACGGCGCCAATCCGTCGGGAAATAACCGTGTGAAAAGGGTTTAAGGGGTATTTCCCGGCTTATTTCGGGGGTTATTTACGGGAGTTTTGTCCCCTAAAAAGTCCCTAAAAAAATTTCAATAAGAAAAATTAGATTAGCTTTTTTCCCAAAGTAAAATACGCCCCGTCATTTACCGGGCGTATTTTTTCGAGTATTTTTTGGGGTAAATAGTCCGTTAAATTTTCGATGTAAATTTAAGTCCCCGTACAATTGAGGCGTATTTTGCAAGTAAATCACCAAAAGAAAAAGTGGAAAGTATTAGATGCGAAAAAGTGCCACACTTTTTTGACAGAATTTTTAAAAGTATTTCGGGAAGTATTTAGACGTAAATAGTCCTAAAAAAGCCCGAATAACCGGGGTGAACATAGCCTTAACTAGTAATATTATTTGTTTTTGGTATTGTAGGTTTTTTTTAAGTAACAATCATACGTATGGTATGTTTCCTCCATGTATAGGTGTATTAATCAGTAACTGTAAGACTGTTATTTAAAAGGCATTACACTGTCATACGTAGGTGAGAGCTTTTAAAAAAGCAAATTTGTCAGTGCTGATTTTCATTACACAGTGCACTGCTGTGGTGATGGACAATACCTCTCATAAGAGTTTTGACAGAAACATACATTTTTTTTCTCTGTAAAATAAATTCCGCAGTTCACGATGTGATATGAAAAATGCTTTGTGGACCCAGCCCTACTGAGCAAAATGTTACACGTAGGGCCTGGGCCCCGCAGATGCTTTAGCAATGCCGCTGCATATTTTTAAAGGGCTTTTGCCATGATGTAATGTTGACGTGGGATCCTCCAAAATGGGTATTTAATAATAATAATAATAATATATATAATCTTTTAAATTTTATAGTGCCAACATATTCCGCAGCACTTAGTGTAGGGAGTGACAGATGTGTGTGATAGCAGTTAGGGGTCTTGGTAGGCCAGACTGAAAAAGATGTATTTTCAGGGCCCTCTTAAAACTATGAGGGTTGTGAATGTGCCTGATCGCCCGCGGTAGCATGTTCCAGAGAACTGGTGCCGCACGTGTGAAGTCTTGGAGACGGGCATGGGAGGTTCGGATGATTGATGACTGTAACCTGATATCATCAGCAGAGGGAGAGACGGGTAGGTGGTAGACAGAGAGAAGGGGGAATGTAAGGGATGG
>JAODAL010044237.1:0-33075 GCA_025379985.1 Phyllomedusa bahiana
ATCTGGGGCTTTGTGATTGGTCAGGAAACATTTTACTTGAAAAACATTTTCGGGAACCATGCATATACTATACGGACCCAATGAGGCCCGCCCCTCAAAAAAGTGTTTCCCCGCTTTCTCAGCTTTTTTGATGCTTTTAGCAAGGACATGCTTTCCTCTTTTAGTGATCTGTTATTTTTTGTTATTCTCATTTTCGTATTTTGGGGGGACTTTGGGGCTTTGGAACCATTTAGAGTAGTCCATAATTAACGTCTCCTTAGATATTTTAAAAGGGTTTGTTCTGGAGCCATTAATATTGTAATTTGTAAGCCCTTTATAAGTTTGTCTGGGGAAAATGGTAATACTTTTCTAGAGGAAATAATGGGGAACCACCAACTGGGTCTAAAACAGATGCCCGAATTGATATTTCCTGAAACAGATCTTAAAGGATGGAACGGGCCCTCTTTAAAGGTCCCCTTGAAGCTTAAGATAAAGAGAAACCAGGGGGAATACGGTTAGGGGGGATGGAAAAAAAGCTAGAGTTGGTGAGTGACTAAGAAATTTTTTATTAAAGTTTTGGTCAAAATAAAAAGGGTTCCCCTTTTAAAGGGATTTTCCCGGGGACCTATTCATGCTCAATGGTCTATGGGGTAGGAGTAAAAGATAAATCTCAATTTTACCCCCGGATGGTTCTTCCTCCCAGCCCGCCCATCATTCCTAAAAGCTGTACCCCACCACAGGCCAGAAGTCCCCCTGACGTGTGTCTCGGCCCTGAAATTTGGCTGGACGGTTCGGGAACGATGTGTTGAGCATGAATAGTACCTGGACCACAACTTTAGCTAAAAAAGCTAAACTTCTTATCTGCCCGTACCTGCCAGTGCTCCATGCACAGACGTGTATAAAGGGAAAGGAGGGCCCCATTTTTTGTCATTAAGATAAAAGGGGTGAAACTGTGTTGCATAGTTCCAAGTAAGGGAGCGAAAAGTCCACTATTACTGTGAAAGTTGTCTTTTTGAGGGTACTCTGACTAATAAAGGGGTTTTGCCCCGAAGTGATTCTTTCCTTTACTGCTCAGGGGAAAAAAAATAACAAAAACTGAACGCTGCAGAGGGGGGGAGAGGGAGGGGGTGGCTGGGGGGAGCCAGAGGGAGAAGTAAGGGAGCGCTGCAATGTTCATCAAAAAATAACATTACAACCGTGGATTGTTAAAAACACCTAAAGCCTCATACATGCACTTTCTCAACGTCTTTGGAAGTCATTCATTTTCCCCCGTATCAAAAAGGGGAAGTGCAGCAACGAAAGCATTGCCGGTCAGCTCCTGTCAGCTCTCCTGGTCGGGTCAAATGCAAACTTTTAAGAAAACCTAAGGGCTTTTTAAAAAACGGGTAGCCCCCTCAAGGCTTCATTTTTTGTAATCACATATATTTAAAAAAGTAAATTAAAATTTACCCATTTTTTAGGATTTTTAGTAAAACATTACATCGGGGGGCAAAACCCCCTTTTAAAGGAAGGGGTTTCCACTGGGTCTAGTGTGTTGGGACCCCCTGACTATAGACTAAAAGCCCACAGGAACTTTTAGCAAATTTTGGGAAGTCCAAAAATATACAGTAAATCTTTTTAAGACCAATTTTCCCTTTTTTATTTAATTTCTTTTACAGCAAATTGTTTCCATTAAAAAGTTTCTAGTTTTGGTTTTTCCCTTTTCAAACCCCCCAAAAAAGGCCCTTGTTTTTTGCTTATAAAAAACTAAACTTTTTTCGGGTTTGGTTGGTATCGGTTAAATATTTTTTGGAAAAATTTTAGACCTAACTAAAATATTTACAGGGGGGGAATGTCTAATTCAATTAACTTGAGGCTCTTCTTGCAAAAACGAGATGTACTTTTGTTTTCTTCCACTTAGTAGGGCAACTGGAATTCTTGGGTCTTATACCCCAACCAAATTTTGTCTGGGAGGGCTTTAGACTTTGCGGATTCAAAAGTCCCTTTGGGAAACCAGCTTTCCGCCCCCCATAACCCCAAAAAAATAAAAGCACCACGTACGAAAGGACCGGCAATATCAAAAAAACCATGTCACAACCCCGTTAAAAGTGTTCTCGCTTTACGCACCCTAATCTTTTGCATTCTTCTTTCTAAATAGTTACAGAAAACAAACAGTTTAAATGGTTCCTTGGAATCTTGGGAGGTTAAAAAACCATTATCTTGTTAAAAAATAACAAAAAGCAAAATTTTAGTTTTTCCCCAAATATCAAAAATAAGGACAATGAAATGACATGCAGGACAATAGAACGTATATGATGCTGATAATAGAGCAGGAAGAATAATAAGGGATTATTTACAGCAGCCACCTCCTCCACCCTCCCTTATTAGAACACATGCAAAGCCAAGAGTGCAAATGTATGGAGGTCAGAAAAGGGGTTGGGATGAGATAACTGCTGACTAGCCATGTGGTGGTTGTCCATAATAGCTGGTAATCTTTCAATGTAATAATTCCAAGCATCCCATCAATAGATAGATCCCATATTAAAGGGAATGCATCATCAGAAAATTACCTTTTGTTTATTTCATGTTTTTATGTTAAACACATTTTTTTTAAATTTTTGGTTGTGTTTTCTTTTATATTACTGTCTGCACACAGACTTCTTCCCAGGTCACAGAGCATGCCCAAAAAACTCTCCTATATAAGTCAATGGGTCTGCTCCTGTTCACAGGCTCCTATGCCCATGTACAGCCTCTCTAAATGCTGTTAAAAACAACTCTGGCAAGATGGCTGTCCCCATAATCATATACAGACTATAAAATAAAAAAATCTACAATCCCTTCTACCAATTGCACTATTTGTTATCTATTTTTGCAAGATATGTACCATTTTATGATTTCTCTAACATCTTATCGTGTTATAGCCTCAAATTTGAATAAAAATTGCAGTTAAAAAATCTACAATCAGAAAATAAAAAATGGCTAAGAAGAATAGAATATGTATTGCAACTTGTTTTAATTCACTATATTATATATATATTATATATATATATATATATATATATATATATATATATTATATATATATATATATATAAATAAATAAAAGGGGGGGGGGGGGGAGATAGATTCCCTTTAAATCAGCAGCCATTTCACCCAAAGGTCAGGTCAGATTCTCCCTAGGTTTACTTACGGGAGCAAAAACCTTTTTAAAGAAAAGAATATGGAGTAGTTGATGTATTTTCCTTTTAATTATAGTATTTTGTTTATGTTATCAAAAGGGTCATATACAGGACATAACATGTAAAATGAAAAAAATCCCGATATATGAAGAAGCATACAATCTGAATATCAGCTTATAGGCCACATTTTACGCTCATAATATACAACAATATTTAAAAGTACTAAAGCAGGATGACGTGTTCCCCTTTGTTCGGAGAAACAAATTACAATTTTACCTTAAAATAATGGGGACAAATTTCCAAAATTTAATAAAAAGTATATTTTTTACAAAGAGAAAAAATGTTTAAGTTTTCAGTCTCCTTTCTTATTTGTTATCAGTCAAATATTTCAAAAATTGTCTTGAAGGAGATGGGGGCCAGCATTACGGGAGAGCTCAAGTGCCTATTTAAAAATTATGGAGTTGGGGGGGGGAGAAGGAGCGATGCATAGGCAATGTTCAAGGGGCTTAAAAAAAGGGAAAGTAATTGCGGGGCGGATTTGCCCCGCAGTTACCCCGGCAGCGGGGGGGAGGCCGGCAGCTGCCGGCCCTAGACACTCATTCACGGCGCGTACACGCGAAAATATTGTGCATGTCACTTTTCCCCCCGCGGCGGTTTCGCGAGCGGGGGGGGAGAGATGGAAATCCATATTTTCTCAAATGAGAATTGGGGGTTACGTAGTTAATGGGTGGATTGGGCCGTCTGCAGGCAATAACGCGCAAGTACGGCCCCAATCAGCACCCAAAATCACCTGTTTTAACGAGCCATAGACAAAAAAAAGGTTCTGGTTTTTTATTTTGTCAAATTTTCCCCATGGTCCATGTATGTTAGAGGTCCTATTTCCTTTTCTACCTTTCCTCTCTTATAGATAGGGCATATGTAACCCAGCTCTCAGAAAGGTGACCAGTTCATCTGCACGAAGATTCTGTTAAAGATTAAGAGTGGTGAACAGTGCAATGTAGGATAAAAAGGGAAAAAAAGGGGTAAAAAGGAAATTTTTAAAAAAAAATTTTACAAAGTTTTTTTTTTTATCTTTTTTTAATGCTGGTTTATGTAAAGTGGTTTCTAATGGAGGTAAGTTCAGGTGTCTAGCAAATTCTTTAAAATTTTTATGGATAATTTTGCCATCACATTGGATGGATCTGAGCTTGCCTGCCTGAAAAAGTTGCTCTCTTTCCAAGTTTTTCTGACCCAAAAATAATTTAAAGGAAAAATTTACAAACCAGTTCCAGCGCTTCAGCACATGTACAACTAAACAAAGCGGGGCATCCTGAATGACCCCCTGGCTTAAAGGGCTGTTACTAGATTATGCCCCCTTGCTGAGGGAAGCACAAGCTGTGTCGAATGTTTTCCGCACTGTGTCCCCTTTTTCTGTAAGATGCGGGGTTTTGAGATTTAAGCTTAAATCTGCAGTTTTCACCAGAAGGGGCCGTTTATTTTTTGCTCTGCCCCCTTGGGGCAGCCCGCCCACCCCATGACTGATTACCCATTACTTTGAATAGGCAGAAACAGTGAATTGTAGGTGGGGGGGCTAGCCGTGGGTGGGGGAGTTTAAAATGTTCTGAATAAGCTGGATCTGTTGAAAAATGCCAGTTTTCAGATTTAAAAGGGGGTTTTTACTAGGGGAAGTTTAGTTGAAAATGTGGGGCCCCCAAAAATTAAGGTTTGAGGGTCCGGGTTTTTAAACTTTTTGGAAAATTGTACTACGGTTTTAGGAAAAGGGGCTGGTTTAAAATGTGTTTTAGAAACCCGGTTTGTTTTTTTAAAGGGTAAAAGGGAAGCTTTTCTCCCCTTTTGCCCGGGGGTGAATTTGGCAAAGGGGAAAGGCAGTTGTTAAAAAGGGGGGCAGGTTTAAATTGGGTAGGAGGCAAGGGAGAGGAAAGGGGAAAAGGGTTTTTACAATACACAAACCCCCCGCACGCCCTTTTCAAAACTGCTTTTTTTCCCTTTCCCTTTTTGGCCTTTTTGCCTCTTTTTTTTAAACTTGCCCTTTTTCCTTTGGGCAATGGGGGCCACCGAACCTGGGAAAGGGGACATTTTTGTTTTTTCCCTGGACCGTAAAAAACAACCGGGGTTTTTTTAAGGGAAAAAGGGTTAAACCCAGCGTTTTCTTTAAAACCTTTTAGCACTTTTTTCCAAATTTATTTAAAAACCAAAGGGAAAACCCCTTTAAAAATTTTTGGGTTTTTCCCCCAAAAAATTTTCAACAAATTGATCTTCTAGTGAGAAAACCCAAACTTTTAAATTTTTTCTGAAAAAACTGCTGCAACCTTTAAACCAGAAAAATAAAGGGGAAACACGGGAAAAAATTGGAAAAAAAGAAGGGATTTTTTCGGGTCATTTTTTAGTTGGGTACTTTCCTCAGCCAAAGGGGGGCCAAAACATGTGGGGCCCCCCTTTTTAAAGGGAGGGTTCGGCCCAAGAAAGGAGTTGGGGTGCCAGGGTGATTCTTTCCTAATGGCCCCACGAACCCCCATGACTAGCTAAAAAAATTTTATTTTTGGTTGGCCTTTTTTAAATTTTAAATAAAAATTTTGTATAAATCTTATGTGGGGGGGAGCCGCCAAAAATTAATTTGGCCAAATAAAGCCAAACCAATTTTTTATCATTTAACAATATGTGTGAAAAGAAGCCTTGGGCCTAAAGCACTTTTATTAAAAATTTGATGCAATCTTTGAAATATGTTATGAAGTTAATAGAAAAAAACTTTGGAGCATTTAAAACCATCCTTTTTAAAAATTGCAAAGGAAACGTAAAGATGGGGGTTTTAAAAAATTCCCTTTAAACGGGAAACAGTTTTTTTTTTTTTTCCCAAAAAATGGGGGCAAAAAAATTTATTTTTAAACAGCCAATTATTTTTTTTTTTCCAGGGGTTTTTGGTTTAAAAGTTTAAAAAATTTTTTTTAAAAATTAACCTTTATGCCAAATTAAAGACAAAAAAATTTTTTCCACAAGGTTTTTTAAAACCAAACCCGAAAGGGGTTGCCATTCCAAAAAAAGCCCAATTCAATGCAATTTTTTAACCAATTTTTTGGGGTTTTTTTTTTCCGGATTTCAAAAAAATTAACAAAATTAAAAAGAGATGGGGGAAAAGTTCAAGAAAGGAAAAAAAATTTTTCCCCCCAAGGAAAGGCCAATTTTAATGGGGCAGTTTTAATTAAAAGGGTTTTTTCCCCAAAATGTCTTTTTGTAAAGGAAAAAGGGAAAAAAGGGGGGTTTGCGGGAGAATTTTCTTTTTTCCGGGTGCCCCATTGTTTTTCCAAAACAAAACTTTTTGCCGGGCCCCCCTGCCCCAAAACCCAAAGCATTTGGGGGCTGAATTGGGGATAGGGTTAAACACCCCAAAACCAAAAATGTTTTTGGCCCAAATTTTTCATCCCCCCCTTTGGGCCCCCCCAGCCTTGATAGTCTAGATTTGTTTTTTTGGGGGGGTCCCAAAAAATTATTTTAGAAGGTTAAAAATTTAATTTTGTGAAAAAGGGGTTTTGGAAAATTTTTTTAAAATTAGAATGGGGAGCACCAAAATTTTTTATAAGTTTTGGGGGGGCCTTACCAAATGCCGGATGCTAAAAAAATTGGGGAAGGGGGGCATTTAAAAATTGGTAAATAGGGGGCAAGAATAAAAGGACAAAATTTTTTAATTTTTTATTTTTTATTTGTTTTAACAAACTTTTACTAAAAAAAAGAAAAAAAAACCTTTTTTAAAAAAAACCCCTTTTAGGGCCTTCCCTGTTTAGTTGTAGCGATTCCAGGCGGAAAACCCAAAAAAAATTGTTTTTGGGGGGGCGAGGTTTCACAAAAACTTTAATCTCAAAATTTTAACTTTAAAGTTATCCCAAAATTTATGATGAAAATCCCCCTTTTAACATCCCGGGGTATAAGTCAATAATACTTGTGAAAGAAAAACCCCCCCCAAACAAGAGAAAAAAAACAAAGGGGGAAGGAAAAACATCGGGGGACCCCAGCATGGAAAAAAAAACCCCCCCCCACTGTATCATACGAAAAAGGTGGTTTTCCGGAGTAAAAAGTTTTAGAATGGACCTTACCGGTTTTTATTTTGGGTATTTGTTTTTGTGGGGGTTTTAAAATTTTAAATTTAGGGTTTTTTGGGGGCTGGAAAATTCGGGTTTACTAAACAGCTGAAGAGGTTTTATTTTGGGTTTGGGGGTTTTAAGTGTTTCTGGGGTTTTTGGGCCCTTTTTTGGGGCATTTTTTTAACAAAAAAAATTTATTATTTTGGTTGTGAACTTTTAGTTTTGCCCTCTTTTTCCCTTACTTTTATACTGTGAAAAGGGGCTATTCGATGCCCTGATGTTGTTTTTTCAGTGGATCTGACCGGGCCCGTAAAAAAAAAGGAACCCAACAGTTACCACCCCAGCCCCCCCAAAAAAAAATAGAGCAAATGAAAATTTTTTCAGACTCATTTGCTTTTTTTCCCTAGTGTCCTATACAAAAAAAAACGGGAGAAAAAAAAAAAAATTTAAAAATTACCCAAACTTTTTTAAAATTTTAAAATATGTAAAACATGGAACCCATTTTCAAATTGATTTTACCTATTTTTTGGCCCCGCTTTTGCCTTAAACCGTATCTTTCAATAGCATAAAAAATTAATGTACAAAAAAATCATATTATAGGGTTTCCCAGGGGTCTTTTTTTTCTTTTCCCCGTTCATTTTCCAGGTTTTTAATTTTTTATATCTAGAAAATTTTTGATATTTTAGGGGCCCCTTTTTTTTTTTTTTTTTTATATAAAAGTTTGAAAATTTTGAGGGCAACGGGATTAACAGTCAATTAAATTTTGAGAATTTCCCCCTTTGGGTCCCCCTTTTTCCCGAAAAAAAAGAAATCCCCGAAAAAAAAACAGTGCAATTTTTTTTGTTGGAATTCAGATTTTGGGGTGCTTATGTGATGTTTGTGAAAAAATTTCATTTCAGTATATTAAACATGTTGATTTTTTGTTAAACAATAAAAGTAAATTTTTTGTTGAGGGAAAAAAATTAAGACTCCCCAAAAAAAAGAAAAGTTTAGCTCGTTTGGAGAAAAAATTTAATAAAAGGGACACTGTCATTTTTTTTTCGGGGAAACAGGGTATTTTTTTCCCTGGCGGGTAAAAACTTTACGTGCAAAAACCGGGAAGTGCGGAAGAACGATTGCATTTTTGGAAAATGGGGGACAAGTGAGAAAAAAACCCTGATGGACAGCCAAATCCTTTTTTTGGGATGTTCCCCCGGCGTGTTGGGGAAAAGTGACAGGAAAAAATTTTTTTTCAATTTCATTAAAATATTGAAAATCAATCCTAAACTGCATCCAAAAAAACGCATCTAAAAAAGCTCTGCAATACGTTTTTGGATAGTACTTTATGCAGGGTTAGGATGTTTTTTAAAATTTGTTTTCTTTTAAATTATTCAAAAAATACCCTATTTTTATCAGGGCATTCAATTTTTAAAACCCAAAATGTAAAAACCCCACCAAAAAGGGATCGAAAAAAGGTTTATACGTTTTTGGGTGGGGTTTTTTGCCTCTGAAAATGTGCCCCCTTTTTTCCCTATGGGGATTTAAAAATGCAAAAAAACTGATAAGGGAAAGACATGCCCTTTTTTTGAACCCATTTCAAAAAGCATGTTTTAAAAAAATTTTTTTGGGGAACAAAAGATAGTTTTTTACATTTAAAATCAACGAGAAACTGCCTTGGGAACATTTTTAAAACCGGGTTTTGGGGGCCGTTTTGAACAAAACCCCCAAAAAAAAGCTATGAAGCCCGGGGGGAAATATTTGGGTGACTCTTTCAGGGGAAAAAGGGGGGGGCCCCCCATGCAGAAACCCCGGTGTTTGGGGAAAAGATGTGTGTCCACCAGACTCAGCTCATTAAGGTTATACACCTTGAACAGCCCGGTGGCCCAAAACACTAAAGTAAGGTTACAAAAAATTTTGTGGATCACTTTTTAAAAAGTTTTGTTTAAAAAGGGAAAAAAACGTTTGTTTTTATGATCTGGCAATGTATATGATATTTTTGGGTTTTTAAACACCCTTTAAAAAAAAGGTTGGGATTTTTCCAGGAATCACTGTAGCAACATGTCAATGCTTCACCGATAAGACTTCGACTTTAGATATTTGGCACAAAGGGGATTTGGGAACACACATACATCAATCAAAAAACATTAGCAAGCAAGGGAAATTTGGGAGTGAACTAGTTATACGGTTACTTTTTCCCCGGGGGGTTTGGTAGAAGATGAGTAAAAGGGTCAATTTCAGTCCTTTTGCAAGCTGAACAGAAAAAAAATTTGGGCCCATTTTGCTTTTTACTTTGGGTCAGATCAGATAAGAAATGTGCATTACAAGGTTGTGTCAGGCCTCCTTACCTGATCTTCTAAGTGATCTGGGGCCCAGCGGTTATCCGTGTTCCATTCTTTTTGTGAACGTCGCCCAAAAATTGCCCATCCTTTTATTTATTTTTCCAGGCCCCCACGACTTTGCTGTCTCCGCTTTTGCTAAACCCTGAGCTTGAAAATTTCCTGATTAAGAAAAAAATTTTATTGTTATTATTGGTTCAACTCCCAATTTAATAACCTTGTCAGTACCGCCGGGCCCTAAGAAAAAATTCATAAAATCCTAAAGCTTGGTTTATACAATTCAATGAGGGTCTTAATCATAAGATTTCTGATAATGTTTTATGGGGTTATTTTGTTTCATGGGGAAAATATTAAAAAAAAAATATTCCTTGATTAACAAAATAAACCAACACCCCTGATTTTAAAAGAAGACCTTGGTAATTTTGAAAATACTTGTTTTCCCTGTGAAATAACAATTCTTATAACCTGTGTTGTGCCGTTCCCTTTATTCCTTTAAATTTATATTCTGAACTGTCAACTGGGTGAAACATTTGGGGGGGGGGGGGGGGTGTCCCCGCACAGCAAAACTTTTTAATATCAGTGTGTGCAGGGACACCCCCCTTTTTGTAAACTAAAAGTAAAACCCGTGAAAATCAGATACATTTCTAGGGGGGACTAAGAGGAAAAACAAACGTTTTTTGGGGGAACAGAAGGATTTACTAAAATAGACATGCCAGAAGATTTTTTTTTTGTTAAAGTCGTCTGATCAGCTGTTCCATTTAGTGCCATTTATTTCTTAATATCCTTTTTATGGTCGGATCAAAAACCTCAATGCAAACAAATCCTAATGACTTTCCAGGACTGCATCACATCTGGGAAATGTTCACACATACTAGAGTTGGTGCGGTAGAAAGACTCCCTATTACCGCACTTGAAAAACTACATTAACCACCATATAACTGAGTGTTAAAGGGGTCGTCTCACTATGGATATCAGTATGTTGACGTACTATTACATCATGGCAAGCAATCCACTTCCATGAACTGACTCAATAGTGAATTATGATAATGGTGCAGGCTCTAGAGATGCGCTGGCCCTTTACTTGCACATGTCAGCTACATTTTATAGTCAAACCTCGTTTTTACGCCGGATTAGAAATAACTAAATTTTTAGGCTGTTCTAAGTGCTGTGGTCAGCTCCCCCATCAAACCCTTCATAATGATAGTAGTGCAGACCAAGGCTTAAAAATGGACCCCAGGTCGGCCATCTTACTGCCCTTTTTAGGCCCTGTCAGAAGCATTGCAGAGTGTTTACCTAATGTTACTAAGAATAAAAAGCGCAGGGGTTTTTTTGTTTAAAAAAAAGAGGCCAAAGATACTAAAAAAGAAAAACGCTATAAACAACTATTCTCACCCTAACAACCCCTACTCTAAAATAACACTGGGGAACACTCGTTTTGATGCCTTAAAAGTTGGAACCGTTTTTTGAGCATGTTTGGGGCACCGATTCTGAAAATGACACCCTTTCTCCTCACACAGTTTTGGGGGAATTCCGATTGCCACTTTACCAAGCATACGTCTGAAAGAAAAGTGGTCACTCAATATTGTTAAAGAAACTTTGGGAAATTCATTGAAACAGAAAAGATACATTTAAACATTTAAAGAAACATGTAAACAAAAACACGAATGTGCATGAGCAAATTCAATTAATTTAATCTGCACTACATATTTATAAACTAATCACAAGAAAATGTAGAATCCGGTCATCAACATCTCATAAATTAAACAAAAAAAAAACCCCAGTATTGCTGCTTCTTGTTCACACCCCCAAAAAAACCTAATAAAAAAAATTTAAAGAGTCTTCTCCCTTTAAAAATGGTACCAAAAAAGGGGTAACAATTTATCCGAAAAATTCAACCCCCCCAGTCTCAATAGATCCCACAATAAAAAAGTTAAGATTCAAGACACCAGAAAACAATTCTGATCATAATAAATGTAACAGTTAAAGGGGTATTCTGGTGTCATACACAAACCCTGAAAGGGGCTGCGGAGTCATTACACACAGGAAAAGGTAGAACCCCCAATCCACATCCCAAATCAGATGTAATCTACACATTACTGCCCCTTATGTTCTCCTCCTCAGCGAATCAAGAGTAGTCTTGGCTTCAGCAGCAGCAAACTACAGTTCCCAACATGCATTGATATCTAATCTGGGGCCCTTTTTCCTCTACTTTTGAAAGCCAACTCCCCCCCTCTTTTTATCTCAAATTTTGCTCCTCCACTTTAAAACCTTTTTAAATTTGTTCTAGTTCACTCTTCCCATCTTCTGAGGCTTCATTGAACATGCCCCCTTCCTAGTCAAAACTGAACTAGGGCTACCCTTTGGGAAAAACTATAAACATAAGATTTTGAAACCGTAATTGCCGATTGATAATGTGGGAAACAACAGAAAATATTCAATTACTACAGAGTGAGCATTTTTACTTTGTACTACACACTTCATTAGGAGTCCAGCTTCAGGTTTCTTCTATTACTGGTCAGGTCTGTGCTCCTAGCAGCATTTGTACTCAGATGTACTTGGAATTGCCTTAGACAACCGCACATATACCCCCTGGGGACAGACAGGGCGGGGAACAAGTAGCACGATGGGAATACCCCTTTACAATGTGTAAAATCAGTAACGCATTCATCTTAGTCCCCGTTTTCATTGTCCTGATCCTAGTTGACACATTTTGCTACTTTGACCAGTTACACAATGAGGAAGTCGTTTCAACTTACCAGTCCATTTTCAGATTTTGTTTTCAGGTCAAGCTTTATAAAGCCAAAGCCTGAAAAGAAACAAATATTAGAAGACAAGGATATAAAACAGAATAGAAAACTGCGTCTAAAAAGATCCTGCACAATCCTATATTATAAGCCTTTGGGAGTGGCAGCATCTATTACCCTGTTTCTCCGAAAATAAGACAGGGCTTTTTAGTTATGAAATTCAGGTTTGGCTGCTTATGCGATGTTGGATGAAACACAAGTAATTAATAAGTTGATGTTTTTTTTCAACAATAAATTTTTAATTTTTTCATAGAAAAAAAAAAAATCCCCTAAAAAAAGCTTACTCTTCTTTAGGAGAAAAATTAAAATAAACATTGTCTTATTTTTGGGGAAACAGGTACAATCATTGTGATGCTCGGTATGAAGCCGTTTAGAGTTGGCAAATTTTCTGTGGATTTATAGTGCCGATTTTGTGCAGTGTCCAATGAGAAATTCCAGCACGCTCATTACAGAGGGAAAAAAAACAGTTTTTTTTTTTTTTTTTTTTAAACAGCATTTTTTTTCAGCATTAGCGCGCGTTCCCCCTGCACAGGGCAAATGCCGGTCGGTGTTTGTCCCGTTTTTGGGCCGCCCCCCCCGGCCCGGGGCGGGTGGGTTTTTTTTCTCCGCACAGCGGAAAAAGCCCTCCCCTTCCCATTAGATGCACCCATTCCTTTAAAACCGACAAATTGTGCTTTTTTCAATGTTTTGCGGCCGGGCCGCGGGGCGGGAAAAACCGCCCGACGGGGAAAACCCTGCATGGGGATGCTGACGGGGTTTTCCCTAGAGCACCATTGTGCTAAATTTTGGTGGTTTTTCAGGGCCCTCTGAAAAACCGCAAAACCGGCTGAAAAAAATGGCCAAAACCCGGCCTGGGGGTATTTTTTTTTTTCCCCTTAGCAGTAAGGTCTGACATGCCCTGTCTGCACTTACCCTTACTGAGACACACATAAGCATCATATTAGTTTGCTATAACTTGCTTCTTCAGCCTAAACCCTCTAATTATGCAGAGGGTATAAGCCTCAGATCTCACAATCTATATACAGTATAATCTACAGCAAGTAAAGAGAAATGATAGTGGATTTCCAGGAAGGGGGGAGGGTAGGGGGGTGTCGGAATTGCTGCGTATTTCGCAACGTATTGCGCATTATACGCGGAGAAATGCGTGCAGCAATTACGGTAATTCATAGCTCTCAGACAGCTATGGATTACGCATCGTTTCACCGCACGTTCAATACGATTGTATTGTACGCGCGGGGGGAGAATTGACATGTCAATTGTTAGCGGCGCTTACGTATTATATTATAAATACTATATGTGCCGCAATAAGCCGTGTGAGCATACCGTAAGACATGATAATTTTAAGTATATTTCCTGGAGAAAGCACTATCAAAAAATAAAAAATGTAATATAATAAATACTGTATATAGATGGTACACATTCATATGAAATTGATAAAGGCTACTGCTATACATACATACACACATATATATATATACACACACACGGCATGAGATCAGCTCTCAGGAATACTTTGAAGAAGAGTTACTTAAGCTGGTGTTTCATAAACCAGTCTAAAACCCAGGGAGTAAGAGGTGTCAAAAATATTCGCAGGTGCACACCTCTTGATTAATTTGGTGCATTTATGGCTGTCAGTGCATCACAAGCTGAAGTTTAAATTGGTTTTCCCACTTAGCTGTTTTCACTCTTCTCAGCCTGCCACTTCCTGTGCAGGCTGTGGGCGAGTCTAAAGCAGTGACTGATATTTCAGCTCTGCCAGCTCCTATTCCTGGCCGCACCCGTTAAAGACATTGGTGATGGAGGGGTAATGAAAAACAATGACACTATTCTAGCAGGATGTCTGGCTATAAAAGTGAGCTAGAAGAGCAGCATTTATCACCAGGGGAAGCTTCAAGTAAGGAAAAAAAAAAAAAAAAACCTTGCATGCTACCAAGATGCACAGCTGCGGGATGACATATGTCCTCTGCAGACCTGACAGGATGACACAAGGCTCCGACCTGGTCAGTGACTCTAAGGGTATGTTCACACGGCTTAACTGCAGGGCGTACAGTACGATCCGCAATTAAGCCGGGTGTTCAGGAGTTGCGCATACTTCCACGCAGCGGGGGGGGCGTTGGAGAGTCTGTAAAATGCTGATCTATTAAAATAATTCTTCCCGTACGCTGAACACTGTAAAAGAAAAAAATGCCAAAATTGTGCTTCATCTCACGTCTCCAAAAAAATGAGCCCTCAGGTCGATCGGAGGAAAAACAAAAAAGTTATTGGAAAATGGTGCTTAAGGTTTTAAAAGTACTAAAACATAACAAAAACCCTATATATTTGGCGTTACTGTAATCATACCAACCTGAAGCATACAGATAATTTATATTGAAACGTAAACCCTATAGAAACAAAACCCTCACAAGTACGAGTATGTTTTGGCTTCCCATTTCACCACTTCTTGTGTTTTGTTATACCAATACATTATACGGCCAATGGCACCATTAAAAAGTACATCATGTCTCGTGAAGAAAATTTTTATTTGACTTCCTGAAGGCAGGAAGGAAAAAAATAAAGAGCCCAAAAATATGAGCATGCAGAGAGAAGGGGTTAAAGCTAATCAATGAGATGGGAATCTCTCTTCACGGCAGCTATGAGCTGGCGTAAGTTTCAGATACAATTTCTGTCAATTTGTGACAAATTATAGTAAATGTCTTAAGCCATGGAATGCCTAATACTCATGTTAGACGTCACCCACAACTACACCACAAATTGTGGCACATTTCTTTTGCCCAAAAATGTGGTGGAAAGTGAAAAGTAAATCCCTCTATAATGTGCATTATTTTGCCATCACCGATAGGAATTATTTACTAAGAGTGGGGAGACTATGGAGGTTGTGATGGTGCATTCATTGAACAAGTTCAAAATGCCTTTCTTAATAAACATAATTGAGGTTATGGGTTCACAGATGGGATCTTGATCCACCGATTTATTCTGATTGTCATATTTGGAGTTGGGAAGGAATTTTTCCTCGTGTATGGGGCTACTGACTTCCGTCTTCATTTGGATCAACACAATAGGGTTATAGGTTGGACTTGATGGACCAGTGTCTTTTTTCAACCTTATTTACTATCTAACTTACCATATCCTTTAGTGAATACATCTCTAGCAGATTTTCCTAGGTCAGTGTAAGACGGAGGTATGGCCATTTTCTACTGGAAAAAGAAAAGAACAAAGTTCAGTACATTTTATTACATGTGAAGTGTATGCTTAAACAACAGCAATGAATGAAAGCACACTGCACTCAAGTCTGATGGGTAAGAATGACCCAGGCACCTCCAACCCAAACGCATTAAATTTACACACACGAGGGCAGATTTATCAATGCTATCTTATGTTCACACGGCTTATCGCCGGCGTAATTGCGGGGACGGATTTTGCCCGCAATTACGCCAGCTGCCGTGTAGCAGGGGACGGTGGTCAGCAGCTCGCCGGCCCCAAAGAAAACCATTATTCACGGCGTGTGTCCCACCGGGATAATGTGCATGTCACTTTCTCCCCGCATTTCGTGAGCGGGGAGAAGAGACAGAATCCTTAGTTCTCTATGAGAACTGTGGATTACCGTAATGACTGGGATGGATTTGCGCCGTATTTCGCGCAGTACGGCGCAGAATACTGAACCAAATCCGTCCCAAAATAAGCCGTGTGAACATGGCCTTATACTTATAGTGTAAACTTAGGGTATGTTCAGATGGCATATTTGCGGGGCATACTTCGGGCATTTAATTGCGCTGCAGTATGCCTGAAGTACGCGCTGCAAATATGGTAAAATCAGAACTCATTGAGTGCTATGATTTTCTGATGTATTCCCCTAGCATGTACCATGCGCCAGTAAAAAGAAGTGACATGTCAGAGTGTTAGAGTGCTGCTAAAAGTACACGTTGGCCAGCGTGTACTTTCAACAGAAGGCATATAGCAGCGTGCACAGGACCGTGCCGCTATAAGCCGTGTGAACTCGGCCTGAGACTAGATAGTCTTAAGATGTGCAGGATTTATCATAGAGTTGATAAAACTGCTGCATGTTTAGACTGGCACCTTCTATTAGTTAGCTACTTCATGTTAATAATTCTGTCCACATTTTGGTGCATTTTTTTGGTGTACAGAAAACTAAGACCCTTTTTCAAAAAGTCACACCCCTTCGTCAAACCGGGCACAAAAGTGTCTAGAAACAGTCTAAAATGTGGTGCAACACAGGCATATCAGTATTGTGGCACAAATTGTCATAATTCTGGTGCAACCGCCATAATAAAAGAGTTCCGGTGTAAGTGCATATGTGTATCTACCCTTTGGCATAACTGGATTTCTGCATCGGTTACTAATAACATGTAGTCTGATTATTATCTAAGTAACATTTATATACCAACAATCTTATGTTGAGTAAATTAAAGGGAACCTGTTGGGTGGTTTATAATAGGGCAAACCGGACGGAAGATTGTGCATGTACAATGTTTTGTCGCCGGACCGCCGGCGACAAAACAGTCGGACGGAAAACCCGTGCAGTGGGGACTGCTGCACGGGTTTTCCATAGAGCCCCGTACTGCTCATTTTCGGCCGGCTTTTCAGGCGGTCTGAAAAACCGTCCGAAAACCTGTGCAGTGGGGCCATGCCCTAACAGTCAGCAGCAGGGTCACATGATGTCTATGGGACACAAGACATATTGGTGCCGAGTAAGCACACCACATAGGAGACTGATATAAGCTGCTAATTGCAGCTGACACCTGCCGCTAACAGCAGGGAGCGGAGCCGGCTCCATTCCCTGTTGTTTAGCCTCTTAGTCGCCGCAGCAATCGCAGTGTCTAAATGAATGAGAGACTGCGATTGGCACCCCTGTGGCGAGATTGCGGGGTGCCATTCCGTTAACTCGGCATCTGGAAGCCGTATCAAGGTTCCATGACCTCCATGTTTATCTCTCTATTACCCAGTCAGGAAAGAATACAACCATCGTCTTTGTACACCTATTTGCTTTGTTAGGTTATGTTCACATGGCAACTTTTGGCGCGTAATTGCGCTGCAATGCGCCTGAAGTATACCCAGAAAATACAGTAATTCATAGCTCTCATTGAGCGATATGATTACATGCTGTTTTCCCTGACATGTATTACGTGCCGGGAGAGCGAAGGGACATGTCACTTCTTCCTGGCAAGGAAAGGGAAAGTCTATGGGAGCCAGCACAGAGCATTTTAAAAGTACGCGATAAAAGCAAGTCATAAGAACAAGATTAACACTTCTGCATTTACGCGTTTCAGGCTGGTTCAAATGGCCCTTAATCGTAACATTGCAGCTACCAGACCTCTCAATATATACACTTCCTGAAATCAATTAAGCAAAACACCTGAAAATTAACCCTGAAGTGTCTGAAAACAGATGTATGCTTATAGACACACGTTAAGGATGACATATGCTATACACAATTAAACATGAGAAATATAGGGCTCAATACAAATACATAAGATCAGACTTATAATTGAGTCCCTGTGGAAAACGTGTGTCCAATACAAGGATCCAAAATGCTTCCCTATTTGTTAAAGCTTTTTTCCAGTCACCCCCACGTAACGGTTTTGGGACTCTCTCTATGGCTCTAACTTTAAAGTGTTCAATGTTACCTGAATGTAACTCCTTAAAGTGTCTAGAAGCCCCAGATAGATTTCTGGAACTCTGATGTGTAATGTCATAGACATGTTCCCCTACTGGTGAGCGATAACCCCTTTTTTTCTATTTTGTGCATTTCCTTTTGTGGAGTTCAGTACGTAGGCAGAATCACGACTAAACTGATTGGTATAATGTTCACCATAAAAAATGACTACATAGTCTACCGAGACATTTTGTTGAACACTCTGAGGAGACACCAGCATTTACGGTACAACCTACTGAGTTTATAAATTCGGAGTCGCAAAATCGCTATCAAAAATTAGTGGAGCCTGAAATATACTGGATGTACAGGCTAAATACCATTAGTCCGTACGGTCTCAATGAGATGAGGCGATGGACATACTCCTGAGGGATCTCCTCCCAGACCTGGATTAAAGCCTCAGTCAACTCCTGGACAGTCTCTGGTGCAATGTGTCGTTGGTGGATGGAGCGAGACATGATGTCCAGATGTGCTCGGATGGATTTAGGTCTGGGGAACTGGCAGGTCAGTCCTCAATGCCTTCATCATGCAGAAACTGCTGACACACTTCAGCCAGATGAGACTTAGCATTGTCATGCATCAGAAGGAACCCAGGGCCACTGCACCTGCATATGGTCTCACAATGGGTCCCAGTACCTAATGGCAGTCAGGGTACCTCTGTATGACACCATTACTGATCCACTGCCATACCGCTCATGCTGGAGGATGTTGCAGGCAGCAGAATGTTCTCCACGGCATCGCCAGACTTGGTCACATCTGCCACATGTGCTCAGTGTGAACCTGCTCTCATCTGTGAAGAGCAAAGGGTGCCAATGTCGAATCCAACAATCTTGATGCTCTCTGGCAAATGCCAATCGTCCTGCACGATGTTGGGCTGTAAGAGCAACACTGACTTGTGGACATCAGCTCCTCATACCACTCTCAAGGACTCCGTTTCTGACAGTTTGAGCAGACACAGATATTAATGGCCTGCTGGAGGTCATTTTGCAGGGCTCTGGTACTGCTCCTCCTGTTTCTCCTTGCACAAAGGAGGAGGTAGTGGTCCTGCTGCTGGGTTGTTGCCCTCCACATCTCCTGGTGTACTAGCTTGTCTCCTGCTATCTGCTCCCTGCTCTTGACACAGTACTGACCGATACAGCTCGCATTGATGTGCCATCCTGGATGAACTGCCTGAGCAACTTCAGTGGGTTGTAGACACCACCTCTTGCTATCTCTAGGGGTGAGAGCAATGACAAAGTACAAAAGTGACTAAAACAGCCAAATGGTCTGTAGTCCTCACCTGCAGAACCACTCCTTTATAGGGGTTGTCATGCTAATTGCCTATCATTTCTAGCTGTTGTATGTTCCATCTGCACAACATCAGGATAAATTGATTCACAATAAGGCTCTGTCTACACTGCACAGAAAAACGGCCATTTTTTCAGCGTTTTTCGTTTTTTAAAAACGCTGGAAAAACTACTGTAATCATTTCCCATAGACTAATGTAAAAACCTCCTGCTGTCTACACAGCTTTTTTCTGCTCATTTTTTTACTGGTCGTATTTTGCAACATGCTCTAAAAAATGCCAGAGCCGGCCAGAAAATTTACTACAGGAGTCTATGTAAAGCGCTGGACGTTTTTCGCCGCGTTTTTGCGCCGTGAATTTTTCAATGAAAACCCTCCCAGGAGACCCAAGTCCCACCTATACTGGGTGGTAATAAAGGTTATATCTTATCAAATCTGCATACAAGTGTCTGATGAGTCCTTTTTTGTACCTTTTGTAATAAAATGATCATGCTTTGGCCGCTAACGATTTTTGCGCAAATCATATATATTTTCTCTAAAAATATGTTTTTTTATGGATTTTGGCGTCAGAATCCATTTTTTTGCGGATTTTGGTGCTAAAATCCTTTTCTTAACATATTTTGGCGCTAATAAAGTTCTCTCGCTTCTGGCGCTAAAAATAAGTTTTTTACAGATTTCGGCGCGAGAATCTGTTTTTATACGGATTTTGACGCTAAGATCAATATCTTTAAAAATTTTGGCGCTAATAAACTGATCTCGCTTCTGACACTAAAAATTGTTTTTTTTTTTTTTTTTTTTACAGAATTTGGCGCAATAATGCGTTTTTTGGGATTTTGACGCTAAAATCCTTTTCTTTACAGATGACGTTAATACAGTTATCTTGCTGTATGGAAAGATAATTTGGGTTTTTGTGGATTTTGGTGCAAGAATCTGGTGCAAAATTTAATAAAGTAGTAGCACCCAGCAGCACACAAAGGACAATGTGCTCAAAATGGCTAGTGATCTAAAGGAAGTGACTACTTAACATGTTAACTCCGCCTGTAGGGTGTAGTTTACATCCAATGGCTTAATTTGTGCATATATTAAAAAGCAGAGCAAAGACGCTCCAAAAAACACGCAGAAAACCTGTTTTTTCAGCTGCTTTTGACAGGCAGTGGACAGAAAACTCAGTTTCATGAACGTTTTTAGTAATTCGTTTTCAGGTCGTTTTTTGTCTACTGCAGTGTAGACATAGCCTAAATGTTGATTCATAACTGGACAGGTTGATTTCACAGAAGTGTGAATGACTTGGAGTTATATTGTGTTGTTTACATTGTGTTTTTTAATCGCTCTATGTACATCTATATCTATCTATATTTTAAGCTTGTCCTTAGACCCGATTTCTGGGAAAATAGACACACAAGACAAAAGGCAGAGCTTTTTAGCAACACAGTACGTTTGGAGGAAAAAGAAAACTGACACACACCAGAACCAGGTCCCAATTGTTTAAGCATGGAGGAGGCATCATCATGATTTGGGGCTGCTTTGCTGCCTGAGGGCTTAGTTACTTTGTGATCATTGAGAGAACAATTAATTCAACTATGTATCAAGAAATTTACAGAATAAAAGAAAAGCAGTCCATGACCTCAAGCTGAGGAGAATTTGGGTGATGCAACAAGACTGTAACCCAACGCACGTAAACTACATAATAATAATAAAAAAAGGACAGCTGTCTTGTGGAATGACCTGACCATAAATCTATCAAGACGGTGTAACATGACCTGATGAGGGCTGTGCAAGCAAGGTATCCCAGAAACATGGATGACAATTATATTTTCAGAATAAAAATCCAACATTGGTCCTATACATTGTACAGATCTTATTTTCAGCTACACAAAACATTTGGTATTTAAGTACCTGATACTAAAGGAAAGATCTACAGTTTATTAAATTCAATGGGGGACTTAATTTTCCCCATGCATTTTGGATGTTTACTATGATCAGTACTTGAACAATATGATTTGTGTGTTATAAGTTTAGATACATTGTGTTTGGCCATAATTGTTAATAGTATTAAAGGGGTTGTCTCGCTACAATGATTGGGTTTTAATTTAAAGATCTTTAAAACAAGACTTTGCAATATATGTTCATACAAATGTCCTATAAATTTTGAGCTAGCCTGTTGTATTCTACATCAGCTACTAGATCTTATAGTAGGACTGTTGACCCTTATCTTATGGCTAGGTTGAATGACTAAATCACTTGAAAGACGGTCAGAAAGAGTGCACCCTCCCGCACAGAATGCTTCTGTAGTGGGAGGGGGAGGGGAGGAGGACTCTGCGTCTGTGTCCATGCGCTTGGATTAACCCTGTGTGTGCCTGCTTCCTCCTGCTCTCTACACAGATAGATGTGACACCAGTGACCCTGTCTGTTACTATAATCATGATATGTCTTTGGAACTGTGACTATACTAATATTATACAGATCAGGGGCATGTGAATACTTTATGTTCTCCTGTATTAGTGACACATCTGGTATAGAAACCCACTCCCCTTGTTGTTGCTGGAGATGTGGAGACTTGTAAGCTAAGCAGGGATATAGGAACACATGATCCCTCTGCTCTATTAGCACACGCTTCATATTCCTCTCTACACCCTAGATCTGCCCTCTCCTGTAAAGACCTAGGCAGGCACACACAGGGTGAACTCTGAGAGCAAACCCCCTCCCCCCCCCCTGTACAGAGTTACGTAGCTGCCTGTTTTGCTGATGGGAGGGGGGAGAGGGAGCAGAACAGACAGACAAGCTAGCATGCCCCTCAGTTAAACTTACCGGGGAACACTGCAGGTGAAAGCTCGTAAATGAGAAACCCTTTTAACCCCTAAATGCCAAGGCCTATTTTATTTTTTCACGTTTTTCCCTCTTCGCCTTCCCAGAGCCATAACTTTTTTATTTTTCCACCTACATAAACATATGGGGACTTTTGTTTTGCAGGACAAGATGTACTTTCTAATGGTGTCATTCACCACACCATAGAATCTACTGGGAGACTGCAAAAAAAAAAAAAAAATACGCAAACTAATTCTAAGTGGGGCAAAATGTGAAAAAACCCCGTATTTGCGCCATGTTTGCAGGGGTTTTGTTTTTACGGCATTCAATCCTTGGTATAAATGTGTTATCTGTATTTTACAGGTTGTTACAAATCCAGAACTATCAAACATATACTGTTTTCGTTAAGTTTTGGTACCGTAAAAAAAAAAAAATTAATTCTGTGGCCAATAACTTTTTTATACTTCTACCTACGGACTTTACTGAGGGTGCATTTTTTTAAGGGCTGAAGTGTACTTTTTTTTTTATTTGTATCTGTTTGAAAAACTTTTTGGATCACTTTTATTCCAATTTTTAGGGGACATAAAGTGACCAAAAAAATGCAATTTTAGCATTTGGAACTTTTTTGTGTCTACGGCGTCAGCGGACAGGATAAATGATATTACGTTTTAATAAATCGGACTTTTCTGGGCACGGTGATACCAATATGTGTAGTTTTTTTTTTTTTATCATTTTTATGTGTAAAATGGCAAGAGGGGTGATTTGAGCTTTTTATATATTTTTTTATATTTTAAAACTTTTTTTTTTTTTCGAATCCCTCTACGGTGCTTCACCACTAGGCGGCGCCATCGTTTATACAGCCTATCGCATTGAATGCAATAGGGTGTACAAGTATGGCGGTTTTACTACTTCCTTCTAGTAGTCATTCACTAGGGTTCCAGCTGCCATGTTAACCGGTCAGGACCACACAATCTCGCCGTGGAGGTCCCGATCGGCGTGAGGAACAATGATACCGTGGCAGTGTTCGGTGCGGCGTCTAAGGGGTTATTCAGCATGGAATGGAGCCACTTCCATTCTGTGCTTTCACCGGCGGGTGTCCTCTGCAATTAGCAGCCTACACCCACTGCCTATGGCGCCGTGATCCCGCTACAAAGCCCCTTACCACCATCAGGACGTACCAGTACATCCAGATTAGTAAAGGGTTAAAATCATAAAAGGTAAATCTAAACGGGATTACAATCACGATCCTAAATGCTCCTATTGAACTAGCCATCAGTGCATATAAGCTATACAGTTAGTGTTTCACAATAGTGAAGCTGCAGATTACACATATGTATAACAAAGCACAAGGATCACTGTAAAGATAATGTAACTTCACCCCCCTCCTCCCCTCGATATGTTTCGCTGTTAGAACAGTGGCTTCAGGGGTCCCGGGGCAAATGCTTATGAGAGGCTTTGCAGAGATTTATAGAAGCCACTGTTAGCAGGGCTGTGGAGTCCGTAAGCCAAACCTCTGACTCCTCAATTTCCCGGAATACTTTACCTGCTCCAGGTCCTCCAAATATTTTTCAAAATTAAACTCATCTGATGAGGGTGACAATATGGGAGCAGTGGCACTGGCAAGACCCAATTCCTCTTGCTCTTGGCACTGCATAGAACTAACTGGACCAATTTTATTATATATTTTGGGAGTTGGTCTATTTTATAGCGACTTCGACTCCACCAAAATGAGCCCCGACACCACAGCCCTGCTGATGAGAATATACTGATAGATAATTCAATAGGATCTATAATAATCCCGATTTTAATCACATTTAGATTTACTTTTTATGTTTAATACCATTAAGTAATGTATTAATGGATCATTATGTTACAAGGAGATGGGCTTTTTGCTTTGCCTATTGCCAAAAATAGTAAATAATAAAATGGATACTGCCCAGCCTGTACATATTATATTGAGATATTGTTATTGATATTGTCTAGAGTGATGACTTGAATAACTACCAGACCATTTTATTAGTAATCGATGAATAAATATAAATAATTCCCATGGGTTCACTTTTTTTATTCAAACATGCATACTGTACATAGATTAACAGATATCAATGTATAGAGATATATATGGTTAAAAGAAAACTAAAGAAATGCTCTGAAGATGGCAACAAAAAACCAACATACACACCCCACCAAATCACTTACGACGGAATACCTATCCTGTTTACCCGAGAATAAGACAGTGTCTTATATTAATTTTTGCTCCTAAGGACGAGCTAAGACTTATTCCTCCATGAACAAGAATTCACATTTATTGTTGAACAAAACCTCAACCTGTATTAATATCCTGCAGTGATTTCATCACAAACATCAGCATAAGCAGCCAAACGCTGAATTGCATAACTGAAAATGCACCATGTCTTATTTTCGGGGAAACAGGGTATGCGTCTTCATACCAGTATCACCAGTGCCTTGTATGAGCAGCCCCATCATGGTGGGAGGTTTGTAATGATGGAGATTTCCCACACTGTAGTGCCACGCTGTAATGCGGAGCTTATTCCCTCTCATTCCATGCCGGTGCACTTGATGTGGTATGCTGTGCAAAGCACACAGTGCATATATTCTCCTGCAGACACATTTAAGAAGTCACGTATAGCTCTGCTGCATATAACCACAGAAAAAGGAGAGGAAATGAAGAGGAATCAAAGCCAAAGCTACACTATCCAAGCAGGATGTCAGGAGTGATTCATCACGCAAGCATGGCTCGCTGCTCCTAATGCCTTCTGGGGAATCTGCCATTTTACAATCTAACAGGGAAAACGGCTTTATAAGGGCAGATGTGCTGCGCTCACCTGTCGCCCAGCGATCTGATGGACAACATCACTCATCGTGTTATTACACTTTCCCAGAGCTACACATAGTGGGAGGTTATTAAACAGAGTGGGTGACCTACTCAGTATATTACGCTGGGCTCATGTGTGTGGTGGAGATGCATTTAACTCCGTCCTGCCACGTACCCATAATATGGCTCAACATTTTTGTCCTCATTGTCCAAAAACCATAACTTTTTTATTTTTCCATCTACATAGACATATGAGGGAGTGTTTTTTTGAGGGACAAGATATACTTTTATTTGACTGTACCATATAATGTATATAATGTACTGGGAAACCAGAACAAAAGTGGAGTGAAATGTGAAACAGGTTCATACATACAGTAAGTTAGAACAACTGGTGCGTCTTATTGCCGGCAGTATAGTGCCTCACCGATTCTTATAATGTGTTTGTAACTAGTAACTCCCCTTTGTTGAAGCCCACATGAAACGCGAGTCTGGACTGGCATTTTACTGGTGGTGGTGGTGGCGGCATCTGCTTTCCATGTAGTATGAATTACCCTATCGGTATAAGACCTTTAGAGTCTAATCATTTAGGGCTATACATTCCTTAGGATTTGCTTAAAGGGGTTGTCCCGCTACAAAGATTGCTTTTTATGTTAAAGATCTTGCAAAAACAAGTCACTTTGCAGTATATGTTCATTAACAGTGTCCTACTTATTCTGTGATATCCCCTCTTGTATGGGCTGCATCAGCTCCTCAGGTCGCTATAGCTACAGACCTGTTTGAGCACTCCTGATAGGCTGTCAATACTGGTTGCTATAGCTACTACTACTACTAGTAGAAGCCAATAAACACGCCCCTGAATTAAAAATGAAACCAAGAAAACAGGATTGAGGTAAGAGGAATCAATGTAGTGAGACAACCCCTTTAATAGCACATGCCATAGCTTGTTCATATTATTTTCTAACTTGACTTTTATACAGGTATATGCAATTACTGTTAGGTATGTGCATTCATTGTGGTTATTGGCGATTTATATTACGTGGACTCTATATCGATGGTAATGTAGTTACACTAGATGTTGATTGGCCTGTTTTGCAAACGTCCTTTTCCACTTCCCCGTGTGTGTGTGTGGCATGTATGTGCATGTATGTGCATATATATATTATATACATATATATATACATATAATATATATATATATATATATATATATTTATATATATATATATATATAATACACACACACACACGTACGTGGGGAAGTGGAAAAGGACATTTGCGAAACAGGTCAATCAACATCTAGTGTAGCTACATTACCATCAATATAGAGTTCATGTAATATAAATCGCTAATAACCGCAATGAATGCACATTTACACAGCGACTCATGAGTCCTAGCTATCATCATTATCATGACAGCGAGTACAGAGCTGGGGGGATTACACACTAATGTCAGCACAGACTCTAGCAGTGATAACTGTTGAGGGAAGTCTGAGATTGCAGTGTAATCTGGGGCTTGTAGGAAAGAGATGCTAAAAAATTACTGACAGTCCCACATGCAGGAAGCTTTACTGAAAAAAGTGGATCTTATGGTAGATGATTGAGGTAAAAGAAAAAACACAAGAAAGTAGAGGAATAGCTTTACTTTTCAATATAAATGCTGTATGAAATCTATAAAACCCCTTTAAATTTCAGTGGAGCGATCAAGGCAAGTAAGGGTGACTTCACACTACTACTATGTTTGGTGCCAGATCACATTTGTTTCATCGTTGAAATTCCGCGCTTGAAACAACCTGAAATACCCGAGACTTAAATCCTTTATCATTATTATATCAGTGTAAAATCAGCATTATCTGAATGACTACGCTGAATTTAGTAAGGGCACAGTATTTAACACTGTACATTCGGTTTGGATGCGGATTCGGGGCGCAAAATCCACACCGAGAATCTGTTGTGTAAATGCCCACTAAGTCTCCACACACTGACAGGAGGACTCTCCCTGATGAGAAACCTTACCCCTTTTGAGCTACAGTTATTGCCTCTCACCTAGCCAGCTAGTGATCAGTTCTGCACTGATGAGGGACAATACCCCTAATCAGCTGTCTGCAGATGATTTAACTTGCATGGATTTATTAATACCTTTCATATTGCAAGGCTCAGCAAGTTGAATGTGACTTTAGGAACGCTAGATTCAATAGAGGGCACTACAGAGTCCCAGCTCTTTTCCCATGAGCCTTTTAAAACATATTTCAATTTCAGTGGAGCGATCAAGGCAAATAAGTTTTCACACACCGACGAGGTGCTTCTACCTAATGAGAAACCATATTCCTTTTGATCTAGTCTCTCACTGCACACATGGCTGTGGGAGGTAAGGTTTCTAATGCAGCATCAGATCTGTAAGAAAGAAGCAAAATAAATACCAACTAGGACAAATTTATAGATATCTGTTATACAACACATTCTAGGCCAGTAGAGATACAGGGTTGATAAAACACGAGTACACAAATTATGAAGACTATAGAGGAGTGTTACTACACTACAGAAAAACTCAGTTTAAATGAAAACTTTTTATTTTTTTTTTTAAATCAGAAAGCCTAAAGCACCTTTGATCCTAGAAGATTCAAACCTGGAGCAGAGAATCCCACAAGAGTTATTAGAATATACAGAGTATGTAGACAAGTGTGGACATGAACCAGAGTCACAAAAAGAATCATTGTTAGCATTACATCAGAAGTGAGATATAAGGGCCAAGAGCAGATGTACCAGAGGCAATGGGGCTGCTATGTGGCCCATTAGAAATGGATGGGGTCCTTCCCTTTGAAACCCAATGGTATGAACCTATTCAGGACCCTTCCCACACACATGCTCCTGACACTGCATTTGGCCCAAGTCAAGGGGATGGAGACGCAAACACTGGACTCTTTTGTCCTAGTATAAAGGGTAATATGATAGAAAGAAGCTTAGCTCTGTGATATATAGGTTTATATGATAGAGGAGAGAAGCAGTGTTCTGTTATATATAGAGCTATGATAGAGGAGAGAAGCTGAGCTCTGTAATATTAGAGCTATATGATATAGGGAGAGGAGCGGAGATCTGATATATTGTGTTATATGATAGAGGGAGAGAAGCTGAGCTCTGTGATATATAGGCTTATAGGATAGAGGAGAGAGGCTGAGCTCTGAAATATAGGGTTACATGATAGAGAAGAGCAGCTGAGCTCTGTGATATATAGGATTAGATGATAGAGGAGAGAGGCTGAGCTTGGTGATGTATAGGGTTATATGATAGGAGAGAAGCCGAGTAATGTGATGTATAGGGTTATATGGTAGAGGAGAGGACTGAGCTCTGTGATATATAGGGTTTTATGATAGAGGGAGAGGAGCTGAGCTCTGTGATATATAGGGTTTTATGATAGAGGGAGAGAAGCTGAGCTCTGTGACAGTATAGGGTTATTTAATAGAGGGAGAGAAGCAGAGCTCTGTGACAGTATAGGGTTATTTGATTTGGAGCAAGATTTCTGAGTAAAAAAGCATAGAAAATCTTCACCGGACCCCTTAAAGGAAAACTACCATAAAAATTATTTTTTTCCACATACTGATAAGCTATATGCGACTGATATTTGTACTTATTTTTTCAGCTGGATGTTTTTTTTTTCAAATAATTTTTTAAAAGTTCCCCTATGTACACTACTTCTTGGTTTGTCTATCTGACCTCCCCTTTGTGAGGTGAGCTCTAATAGCAGGACTTGACAGTTCTTTTCCAGACAGGCATTAATGTTATCAGCAGGACCTGATAAATGTGAAGAAAGCTGGAAACCTTCCAAGTGTGGAAAAAGATTAACCCATTATCCTTTCATGTGTTGCTCTTATTGCCCTATCAGTCTAACCCATCTCTATCCAGAGACAGCATTCTGCCATTACCTACTATTTGTAACAAGGCTACATTTTAATTTTCTAGGACTGCTGAAATAAATTGACAAATATGAATTTTGGTTTTAACAAAAATACCCCTTTCTGATGAACGTGTCCCTATAAGAGACAGTGGAAGTCCTGCTTTCCCCGCCCACATACTGTGAATTACAGCTTTCCCTGTTTCAGTGTGTGCATAGAGTAAACTGTCAATCCCCGCACATAGGCAGCGTAGTCAATACTTTCAGTTTCAACATTAAGATTTTGTCTACTTTTACTCCAAAATCCTGTTCCAAAGCATAAAAACCTATATATCACAGAGCTCAGCTTCTCTCCCTGTATCCCATCCTGCCCTCAGAGACAGTACCATAATCACATTTGAAGGGGTTATTAATGTTCTCTCCTTCATTATAATCATCCATTTCCCCAAATTTCAAACTTGATCCATTCTGCAATGTACTGGAATGATCCATTCATCAGCTACTTTCCATATGGGTTAATGCAACAATGTCTATATGGATTGGTACACGACGCCTGAGGTAGCATGACGGGTTCTACTATATTGTGCATCACTGTGCCTCTCCTAAGTTCATACAAGCACATCAGAGCTGTGTGTTCATTGCCGTGTTTGATATTCTTTCTTTGGCAAATACATCCATGTTTGCTTATGGAGAAAAATAGAACAGAGAAGCGACAGCAGGCTCACTTAGTGTCCAGATACAAGCTGGGATTTTCCAACCTCTGGGCCCCCCATACTCCTCTGGACAGAACGGAAAGATGGCCATGCACGCATGGTTCTCTGTTCATTTCAATGGGAGTTCCATGTATAGCCGAGCACACTTGCTCTACTGTACTCGGAAGTTCCATAGAAGAGAATGGAGAGACCATGCATGCACAGCCACCTCTCCATACTGCCCAGGGCCAGGTGCGGCTGCCAGAGGTAAGGCCCCCACCTATTTAACATCCTGTCGATGGGAAACAAATATCCTTTTAAAGAACCTAATTTACATAACCTGGAGGAATAAAGCGAAAGAAGGGACATGGCTGAAACCTTTAAAGGGAATTTGTCATCAGAAAATCACCTATCATTTAACTCATGTTTTTATGTTAAACACGTTTTCCAAGATATTTTGGTTATGGTTTTTTTTAATTTCCCATATCACTACCAATATTTCTAAAAAATTATGACGTTTTCAGTTTGGCCACTAGGCCTAATAGTCTGAAACTGTTCTGTAGAGAAATTTTTTCAGCGGTCTTCCCATTATCAGCACAGGAACGGTTAGGTGATACCAATGTGTATTGATAACACAGGATCCACCATTCACAATAGGAGTCACAGCATCCCTTCTCCTCTTTGACTTCTATAGGAGTGTTTTCTAGGCATGCTCTGTGACTTCAGAAGAAGTCAATGGGTCTGCTCCTGTTCACAGGCTCTTATACCCATGAAACTGCTGTAAGGCATCTCTCTTTATGCTATTAAAAATCGCTCAGAAAATAAGGCTGCCCCCATAAATATATACAGAAGGCAGAATTAAAAACTCTACAGTCAGAGAATACAAACAGCTAAGAAGAAAAGAATATGTATCAGTATCTTGTTTTAATTATTAAAAAATCTAATTGGCCATAGATTCCCTTTAAATATTTAATTGGAAGCCATTAAGAGCTTATTTGATATTTATTGTCTTCTGGTCATATTCCAGAGCACTGTACATGTGAAAGAGGCTGAATTCACATCTGAGCTGCTATTTCTATTTTTCTCTTCCAGCAAACAAAAAGAACAGTAGTGCTGGATCTGTTTCATGATGGACGTCAATGGCAACTGACCTACTGCCACTGACTATAATGAGGTCCATCAGGTTTCCATCATTTGAATGGAAAAATATTGCTGCATGTTGCTCTTTTTCTTCCATCATTTTGGACCGGCGGTGTCTGAAATTAGCTGGGTGGCAGAGGAGAATAATTGTCAGAATAGATTAGATTGCTGAAAGAGTAGTAGATGCTTAGAATAAACTTCCAGCGGATGTGCTCAGAAAATGAACAGTAAGTGAATATAAACCTCCACATCTCCTGCTAAGGAAAATTTTTACAGGGGACAAAATACCGGGGCAGACAGGGAACCACATGTTTTTTATTTGCTGGCAATCTTCTATGTCTGTCAGTTGTAGCTGTTGTGCATTTTTTTTTTTTTTTTTTGCAGGTGTTTTGGTTGTTTGCATGAAAAATCGTCCATCCAAGTAAAAAACGCTTTGAAAATGATCATTAAAGGAAGCTTCAGCTACTGTTTTTGGGCACCCACACGGGGAGCTCATCTTTGTTCATAGGGGCTAATTTCAGACACTTTCGCACGTTTTTTGCCAATACGGCGAGATGTGCCCAAATTCGGCAATTATATTTCCTAGAGAATTGGATTATGCCTCCCTCCCTGCTTGTAAAATTCGATCTATTGTACCGCAGGGAGTTAAGGAATGTCAATTATTTGCGGCAATATGCCTGTGGATAAGGACAGTTATGGGGGGGCGAAATTGTGCGATTCGGTAATTCTAGTTTTTAAGGGGGTTGGTTACGCGTGTCTCCCACGCGACAATAAATTGTATTTTAAGGCCCGGGGAAAAGAAATGCCATGCACCCTATGTTAATGGGGGGGGCCGGGGGGCCCGGGCCCCCTGCTTGGGAATTTCCATGATCAGCAGGCTTCCAAAAAACCAATATTGTGGACATATTTCATGCGCCCAAAACGCCGTGTGAACTACTTTAGGGTCTTTACACGTGCATTTTTGGACCTTTTTTGGGTGCAGAAAAGCACAGAAATTTAAAATGTTGTCATTTCTGCACAGAAATCCCCAAAAAAACCCTGTGTAAAAGAACCCTTGGGGTTCGTACGCAAAAGCCTTTCTAACTTTTTTTAATACTCTGATTTCCAAACCGCCGGGAAAAAATTGTAAAGCACCCCCATAGCCCTCAATTGAAAACCGAATCACAAGCGCAGTTTTCAAACAGCTCTTGACAAAAAAATTTTGGGAACTTATTACCACCGTATTTTGGGTAGGAAACAATCCCAAACTTTTCTCTGTCAGTGGGAACTGACCTAAGATTAATTTGGACATCATCAAAATACATGTGGAAAACGCAGTCTTAGGGGCCCGGTTTTCCCAGGATTTTCCCGAACGAAAATTGTGGGGGCGGGGGGGGAGCGCCCCCCCCGGGGGGCCCCCCCTGAAAGAGCGGGGGGCGGGGGGGGAGGGCGGGGCCGGGGGAAAAGGGGGGAGGAATCCATTTCTCTAGAGAGCGTGTATTACCCTAATGACTCCACGGGTTGGCGCCGATTGAAGCGCAAACCCCCCGCGGGGGGCCGGGGCCAATCCGTGCCCAAATAAGCCGTGTGAACGGGGCCTTAGGATTCAGAATCCGGCGAGTATTTTGACAGGTGTCATGTGGACGCAGCCTTACACAGATGTGAATGAGCCGTAAACTATAGATAAGCCCCACTACCAGGTAATATTAAATAAGATCTAAAGGCAAGGAATGCAGCGCTGCTCCTGACCTGCAGATCTTCCTTTATGTTATGGCTGTGTTGAAAGGTGAAGGCTATTAGTGTAACAACTGCTGATGTCGCTGGGTAATTTTAACCAATTTGCGTGCTGCAATCGCAAACCGGGGGTTTGTATTTTCTGGAAAAAAGAATAAAAAAGGACCCCTAGTCATTCCGGGCACTTCGTTTTAGTAAAAAGTAGGGTTCTCAAAAAAAAAACAATTAGGACTTTTTTTCCTTAGAAATTTTATGTTGTGCGGTTCCCTTGGTATTCTTCCTAGAAATATATTACTCAGAAAAGGTGTTGTTTTGCCGTTGATATTGTCCCGCAGTGCTGAACCCAGTGTGGCAAGCAACCCCTCTGAAGACTGAATGGTAACACCCAGCTGACCAATTCAGTAATACAGTTCTAGAAGGAATGACAGAGGAAGAGCAAAGAATTTTATAAGTATTAACCCCTTTTTTTTTTTTAGTTTTTGCCTCCCTGCCTTTCAACTTTTTTATTTTTTCAATGACGCAGTTGTGTGAGGCCTTGTTTTATGTGGGAGAAGTTGGACTTTTTGGGGGAATAGTTTGAGTTCACCTATATATTACTGCAAAAAAAATTTTTTAAAATTATTTTTACACAATTTACATATCACTAAATAACCTGTTAGATTAATGCTAGAGGTTATTACGGTCATGTGACTACCTAATATTTCGTGTTTTTTTAAAAAATTT
>JAODAL010044238.1:0-33075 GCA_025379985.1 Phyllomedusa bahiana
CACAAATATTTTCTGAGGTCTTAAATCACACTTCAGCTACTTCCAAATTCTTCAGACTACTTCATTTACTTTCTGTCAACAATGGACCTTCTTAAATTTTTACACCTAAAACCACAATGGCGCTGTGCACTAAACTCACAACTCGCATACCAAAACTTCTTTATCTATCTGCAAGACACACACACAACAGACGACAGACTTGTATCAAAATGTTAAAAAACCGATTTCAGGCAGCTGTCTCAGCCTTCCTCTACACCAAGGAAAGCCTGAATTCATGATTCCACCATCAAATGAATTCTCAATTTATCACAAGATGCTTTTTTTCCTCCAAGCCAGCTGACCAGTCTCCTGCTCCACCGCAGGGACTTAGATCTCCCGTGTTACTCCCAGGGGAGATTCTCATAAACCACAGAGCATTTCTGCTCTGTTCTCAGCTGGCTTAACACCTTGCGTCCCAGCTCTGCTTTCAATCAGTTCCAAAACATTCAATACACATAAAACAGAAAAATACCCCACAAGGAGTTAATTTGACAGGTCATAGGTTCAATAGCATGGGCCGACTGGTTACCTGTCAGCGTGATCTAACAATTAACCGAATGAAACATAGTACAGCTCCCACTAGACAAACAATCTGCTCGGACAAGCAAAGTATAAAACTTTACTTACCCGGACAGATATTCAGAAGAGTGATGGCGCCTTTATCTCTCATCTGCGTCCGCCAGTAGAAGCTTCACCAGTTCAGTTTTCGGTTAATAAATCAGATCTAAGCCCATGCCCCACGTTGCAAGGCGACATCTGTAATAGAAAGTAGCCTCAAAGGGGCTATCCTGTCCTTGTGGGGGTTCAAATTATCTTAAAAATAACAAAAGGTGCACCGAGAAAACACATCACAACATGCCTTGCTGCTATGAAAGTGCTTTCTGATTTTATTCACAAAATGGTGGTTTTTTATACCCTTTTGCAAATGAGTAGATAAGAAGGCATCACATGTACCTGGCTGTGAGGGTCTATTGGCACGTCCTTATCTATGGACCACTCCTCACAGCTTCAGGAATGTCTGAACACAGGGTGTAACTTCTGACTAGGCGCCATCTTGGATTACACGACGATCTATACAAACTACTACAGGCAGCCATTTTGTTTAACACATTAATGACAAAAGATATACCTACAGCTTTTACATGCTGTACTATATAAGTATGTGCCTATTATGTATATATAATATATATATGTATATGTGAGGTATATACTAACTAATACATTAAAATAGAGACACAAAGGATCACACATATATAACCTTTGTTCCCATCCACAACACTTTCAGTGCAGCAAACTCACTCCAGAAGTTCAGTGAGGATCTCTGAATGATCCAATGTTGTCCTAAATGACTGATGATGATAAATATAATCCACCTTTGTGTAATCAAGTCTCTGTCTAAATGCACCTGCTCTGTGATAGTCTCAGAGTTCTGTTTAAAGCGCAGCGAGCATCATGAAGACCAAGGAACACACCAGGCCGGTCCGTGATACTGTTGTGGAGAAGTTTAAAGCCGGATTTGGATACAAAAATATTTCCCAAACTTTAAACATCCCGAGGATCATTGTGCAAGCGATCATATTGAAATGGAAGGAGTATCAGACCACTGCAAATCTACCAAGACCCGGCCGTCCCTCTAAACTTTCATCACAAACCAGGAGAAGACTGATCAGAGATGCAGCCAAGAGGCCCATGATCACTCTGGATGAACTGCAGAGATCTACAGCTGAGGTGGGAGACTCCATAGGACAACAATCAGTCGTACCCTGCACAAATCTGGCCTCTATGGAAGAGTGGCAAGAAGAAAGCCATTTCTCAATGATATCCATAAAAAGTCTTGTTTAAAGTTTGCCACAAGCCACCTGGGAGACACCAAACATGTGGAAGAAGGGGCTCTGCTCAGATGAAACCAAAATCGAATTTTTTGGCCACAAAGAAAAACTATATGTTTGGCGTAAAAGCAACACCGCTCATCCCCCTGAACACACCATCCCCACTGTCACACATGGTGGGGGCAGCATCATGGTTTGGGCTTTTTCTTCAGCAGGACGGGAAGATGGTTTAAAAGTGATGGGAAGATGGATGGAGCCAAATACAAGACCATTCTGGAAGAAAACCTGTTGGAGTCTGCAAAAGACCTGAGACTGGGACAGAGATTTATCTTCCAACAAGACAATAATCCCAAACATAAAGCAAAATCTACAATGGAAGGTTCACAAATAAACGTATCCAGGTGTTAGAATGGCCAAGTCACAGCCAGACCTGAATCCAATCGAGAATCTGTGGAAAGAGCTGAAAAACGCTGTTCACAATACGCTCTCCATCCAACTCACTGAGCTCAGCTGTTCACAAACGCTCCATCAACCTCACTGATAAGCGTCAACGTCTCATCAACCTCATGGCACACTGTTCACAAACGCTCTCCATCCAACCTCACTGAGCTACAGCTGTTTTCCAAGGAAGAATGGGCAAGAATTTCAGTCTCTCGATGTGCAAAACTGATAGAGGCATACCCCAAGCGACTTGCAGCTGTAATCACAGCAAAAGGTGGCGCTACAATGTATTAACTTAAGGGGGCCGAATAATTTTACACGCCCCACTTTTCAGTTTTTTATTGTTTACAAAAGTTTAAAATATCCAATAAATTTCGTTCCACTTCACAATTGTGTCCCACTTGTTGATTCTTCACAAAAAATTAAAATTTTATATCTTTGTTTGAAGCATGAAATATATGCAAAAGGTTGAAAAGTTCAAAGTGGCCGAATACTTTCGCAGGGCACTGTATATGTACATATAACAAGCTTTTCTATAGAATAGGACAGCCATATATAATATATAGAATTTATATATGGCTGTCCAACAGAAAAGCTTGTGTTCTATATTGTACATGTCTTTTGTTATTCTGTATGGTTGCTGTGACTTTCCTCTGTCCATATTTAACATGTGACTCCTTTCACTCCGCAGCCTTGTGTCTACTCTTTGCTTGTCTCCATTTTTCCGATTGCTGCGTCTCTGCATAGAGGACGAATTTGATGGTAACTTGGATGAAATTGACGCGTTGCTAGGTACACACGTGTTATTTCTGTTTGACATCTAACTTCCTTTGCTCTTTTATAAACTTGCTTTCCACCTCAATGTGAAATGAGGCTAGGGTGTTATTTATATGCCTATTTAATCCTACTGTAAGGATTAGTTGTACATAACCAAACTGCATTGATTGCCAGCACTGTCGGTCGGGGTGCTCAGGGCATCTTTTTGCAATGTGATATGCTAATGGCTCACAGGAAAATTCTACTCTGTGATCTGTCATGTATTGTGTCTCTGTGAAGGCTGCCCACTTTACCTCACAGACCTTGAAGTCATCGACAAAATGGAGAGCCTGTCCAAGCAAGAACGAGAGTTCCTGTGCTCACTTCTTTTCCTGGCTATTAACTGGTTCATAGAGGTAAATATGAACAAGACTCGATACTTGCACTTCTTGCCGGAACCCACTAAGTGACACCGAGCTGTTCCTTGCAGGTAGTCAATGCTTTTTGTAAGCAACCAAATGCTGACATGAAAGGGAAAGTACTGAGTCGCCTACAGAATATCACATGGCTGCAGTCTGTCTTGGAGAAGTGTCTACCCGGTATTGCTTCTTTATCCTTTTATAATAATCTTACCACAGATGGGCATGTCATATTTCAGATGACAGATAATTTGCAGCTAGAAAATTCAACCCAACAGATAACTGATCTTTTTTTTTTTAACAGTCAAAATTTTGGATGAAAGAATGTGACAAATGTCTTTTAGTTGTCTTTACACTGAGCTTGACGTCTTTGTCCAATGCCAATGTGCTAAAATAGCAAATATGTGGAGAGAAAGTGTTGGCTCATCAAGGTGAAGCTGAGATATAAGATATTGGGCTTATATTCTCTTTACTACACCAGTAACCACTACCATAATACTGTCTTCTAAATATTAAAGTTTGTGGCATGCAATTTTCTCTTATGGTCCCCCCGCAGCATTTTAACGGGTTTGACGTCTAAACTCTTGGCCAGTTCAACACCTTGATTCTTTTTCTTTCCAGTTGTTGTGTTGTAGATTTGCTGGGATGCTTGGTAATACTTGGTAATACTGCATTACCCATTTTGGCCAAGCTTCAGATGTTGGATAGATGCCATCATGTTTGACTCTAGAATACTTTATTGGATAGAGAAGATTATGGTAGACTTAATTACTTCAAAGTGCCAAGGTCCTGTGGTTGCAAAAAAAGCCCAAATCATTACACCTTCACCTCTGTGCTTGACAGTAGGTATAAGGTGTTTGTCAATAAACAAACACAGCATATCAACACAAACATGGTGCTGTGTATTCTGGCCAATCACTTGCAATTTGGTCTAGAAGTCTTGTGGCTTGTTCACCTGCAACATTGCATGCTTAAACTGCGCTGCCACGTTTTTTTTTTTTAGAAAGAGGCTTTCTTTTGGCAACCCTTGCAAACAAGCCATACTTTATTCAGTCTTTTTTCTGTGTCATGAACTTGAACATTAAACATGCTACTTAAGCATGAAAAGTAGCTTTTTTTGGCGGGGGGGGGGGGGTGGGTGCAACTTCTGTGAGCATTGCACGGTCTGACCGTGGAGTCTCCACTCTTGGGGAGATTTAATGATCCACTTGTGAATAATGCTTCTCACTGTAGAGTGTTGAGCTTCAAATTGTTTGGAAATGGTCTTAAAACCTTTCCCAAATTGAATGGCAACAACGATTGCTTCACTAAAAGCACTGCTGATGTATTTTACTCATTGGCATTGTGTTAGCAGACTGACAGAAGGTGGTTCTGGTTTTATAAAGGTGGTTATACTTGTTGATCAATTTATCAAGGGCATTTGATGCACATCATCGGGATGAAACCTATCCTCTTAATTCATGGAAGCAGTAAGTGTGTACATCATTTTTCACACACTGTTTCTGCAGTTTTGCTTCATATTTGTTTTAGAAATGAGGTGGTGGAATCTGTGGGTTGTTTATCTCTGGTTGTTTTTATCTGATTTTAAAACCTTCAAGGACTAAATTTTTTTTTATAATGTTCTCAAGACCATGTATAAGAATATTACTACTGTAATATGGTTTTGAAGGAGCTGGGAACTGAATATTTGTTTGGAGTTGTCGATATGTGTCTTGGTGGCAGCAGATTGGTTAATTGTGATTTCTGCGGAATAGGAGCTTTGCTGTTGATCTGACAGGATGGATGGTGTTTTAGGTGCTAGGGACTAGGTGGGGGAAATCTATTCTTTAGTGCCATCAGTGATCATTGTATCTGAATGTTTACTCGTGTTTAGTTTTTTCTTTCTTGTTTAGCTTGCCCTGGATATATTCCTCCATGTGCTCGTTTTGACTGTGAGCAGATCGAGAAATCGCCTCCTGTGTTACCTCCAATTACCACTGGGAAGAAGACAAGGAAAGGTATTGGTTGAGGTGGTACAGTGAGATATATTGTGCTCTGAGCAACTTCCATAATTTCTGCACTCCTTTTTTCTGACCACTTGTCAGTGTTGTGTATGATAAGGGAAGAAGGATTTAGGAGCAGATGACTTGGTCTTCACCTGTCATGTGAAGCTTCAGCCTTCAGCTCCTGACCGGTATTCCAATGTGGGTGAAGTGCAAGAGAGGCTATGCTTGTCTCACTCCATCCTTCTTTTTCTATGTCAGGAAAGAAACGGCCGCTGGAAGATGGGAAGAACTCTTCCACAGAAGCTTCACAGATTGAGGAGCAGCTGGAGTCCGTTCCTCTGGAGACCCAGAAGAGCCAAGTTGAGAAGGTAGTTGAGTTGTATAGACTGTTGGGAGGTTTTGGGTCCTTGCTTCTTGACTATTGTATTATGTCTTTCGTGCTCCAGGAGAAGGAGGAGAACAGTAGACCCTCCATAAGCCTGAGCAGCTTCCGACCGTACTTCAGGGAGCTGGATGTTGACGTGCTCATGGTTCTCCAGAGCGGCCTTGTCACACGCTCATTGCTCGATTCCGATATGTGTACGAAGGTAAGCGGCATGTGTGCAGCCAAGCAATAGCTGTAGTTCCACCGTATTTTTGGTTTATGTTAGGTAGGGATAAAAAAATAGCATCTTGTAAAAAGCATTATCTGAAACTTCTGGTGTCGTCCAAACATATGTATCATGTCAATGCAGTAACAAGGGACTAGGGTTTTACTGCAAGTCAGCACAGCAGCCATAACTTTGTTGTGCAGGGGAAATAATGACCTTGTGCTGTGTCCTGTAGGCAACAGAAGTGGTACAGCTGGGACCAGCAGAGCTCGTTTTTCTTCTGGAGGACCTGTCTCGCAAAACTGAGCACATTTTAACGGCCACAAAGAGAGCGCCCTTACTGAAGGTAAAATTTATCTGTATATAATGTCATTGTGCATTGATATTCCAGGGGTATAACTGTTGCTCTTTTATTGTAGACGAAAGAAACAAAGAGCCTGGAGTTTTCTCACCTGCGACAGAAAACATCACAAGAAGTGGCACAAGTGATTGTTGGACTCCTAAACCCCCTGTGCAATCATGTGGAAAACATGCACAACTATTTTCAGGTTTGGAGTGGCAAAACAGACCAACTACTGGTTCACTAGTGTAGGAGCCCTAACGCACATAATGACCCATGTAACATGATAGCGCACTACTAAAAGTACAGCCATTACAAGTATCAACAAAGCTGGAACCCATGTAAACATTAAAGGGGTTCTGTTATGAGTGGAAAAGATGGCCGCCGACTGAGTTGGCTGTACTTATGTACTCGCCATTCTGTTTTATGGGAGTTCTTGGTACAGGCTTTTGGCTCTGCTCGGAACTCCCCTAGAACAGAATATAGAGCCATGCACAATCGCGACCGTCTCTCCAGTCTGCGCCGTGAGTTTCGGGGGCCCATTCCCGAGATAGGTGGGACCCGCACCTATCTGACAATGATGACATATCCCTGCGATATGCCATTATTGTTTATTGTGGCAAAACCCTTTAAAGAGGCTGCAACACTTGCATCAATGCCACCACCCTTCTAATCAGCTGGCCATGGGGGGTGTTGAGTTGCACCCTCACTAATATTAAATGTATTTCCTAGGCCATTAATATTAGAAAGCTTTAGAAAGCTAGACAACCAAGTTAAATGTTATCATAGTGGTATTTAAAAAGAACCTGTCACATTGAACATGCAATCTGATCTGCGGATAGCATGTGATAGAGCAAGAGGAGCCAAAAGGTTGATATATATTTTTGTGGATAAAGATACAGTAGAAATTGGAGCTTATTCATTTAATTTACTGCTTATTCTAGGTTAAAGAGTCTAGTGGGCAGGTTCACCCGTGATTGAGAGCCTTCCTTTTATCAGCGTGTATACAGAGACACCTGTTAATCACTAATAAAACTGCCTAATGCACTTCTCAAGATAAGCAGTAATTTAAATGAATCATCTCCCAAGTTCTGCTGTGTCTTTACCAACAAAAGTATATATCATTCTGCTCAGCACATCATGCTCTATAACATGCTGCTAGCATTTGTAGTGTGAGAGGTTCCCTTAAAGGGGTTGTCTCACTACATCAATTCATCTTGCCTCAGTCCTGTTTTGAATTCAGGGGTGTGTTTACTGGCTTCTACTGGCCCGCAGTGACAAGCTGCTGAGGACACCAGGTCTGTAGCTATAGCAACAAGCACCTGCAGCCTATCAGGAGAGATCGAACAAGTCTGTATAGTGACCTGAGGAGCTGATGCAGCCCATACAAGAGGGGATATCTCAGAATAGGTAGGACACTGTTAATGGCCATATATTACAAAGTGACTTGTTTTTGCAAGATCTTTAACATATAAAGCAACCCTTGTAGTGAGACAACCCATTTAAATAAACCTCATACATCCAAAAAAAAATCTGCAAAGCTCAGAAGTGATCCTTGCTACAGTTAGTGTAATGTACCTTGTGAAAAGTGTTGAGTCTTGCACTGTCGGCCCCTTTTTATTGACCAGTTTTGGAGTGTTGAAGAGATAGTAGAAACATTGGTTCATATATAGCACCAGCCTTAGAAAAGGTGTGTAAAAGCTTTGGTCATGTATTATATTGGTCATGTGTGGCTATATTCATAATTGTGCTTGTTTCTGTATGAAATGGAGGACAATGGCACTTAGAGCCACATGTATGAAAACTGTCTAGGTCTAAAATTCACTTTATTGCCCATAGCAACCAATCAGAGTGCCCCTTTCATTTCATATAGTGCTCTGGAAAAATGCGAGGGCGCTCTGATTGGTTTCTATGAGCAACAACGTGTAGTTTAGACCTAGGCCGTTTTCATACATGTGACCCACGGTGTAATTGCGGGGCGTAATTATGCTCCACAATAACGCTGGAGTTCGGGAGCTCGCGTGGGACGGGGGGAGGGGGGGTGGCAGTCCGCCGGCCCCATAGACATTCATCACTAGCGGCGCGTATTCGCTGCTAGTAATTGACATGTCACTTATCTCCCCGCTCGTCGTATTGTGCGAGCGGGGAGAGGAGACGTAATCCATAGTTCTCTATGAGAACTGTGGATTACCGTAATGACTGGGACGAATTTCACCCCGTATTTAGCACAGTACGACGCGAAATACGTCCACATTTAAGCCGTGTGAACGTAGCCTTAGTGTTGAACTGTTTTTGTGACGTTTTGACCACTAATTGTATTTGTTTTTCTTCCCGGCAGACACTCCTAGCTGAGAATGATGGTGTGGTGGATGCTCCCGGGATTGACGGGAAGGAACGCCAGTACATGGTCACCTGCTACCAGTTGCTTCTGCAGGTTCTCCACACTCTCTTTGCCTGGTTTGTGCTGTTATTTTGGTATCTGTTATAGTTATCCTTTTTATCAGAATGACCTACATTAAGTCATAAGTACAGATTCAGGGACGCGTATATGGGGCATGGAGGATTTCATATTTGTTATAAAGTTTGACGGTGGAACTGTCTTCTGTCCAGGAATGGATTTTTGCAGCATGAGAACAGGAATTTGTTGGAGTCTGCACTTTCTGTGTTTGCAGACAGAATAAAGGAGTCTGGCGCATCGCTGGATATAGCAGAGCAGCTCAGGTAATATATGTATGTGTTTTCTGTATCCAGAGCTATTGGAGTTTGGGCACCAGGTTTGTGCTGATTTTTTTTAATTTTTTTTTCAGCCACAGTTTCAGCTATTTTCAGAACTTGTGTAGCAGTGTCCCTACATTGTCTGCTGCCCTGAGCCTCACGCAGCTTCTTATCACATTGATAGAGAAGACAGATGCCTCACAGTATCGCAGCAAGATTGGTATCCATGCCGTGTTTATTCATTCATTTAATTGTTTATTCAGTATGTAACTGAAACTAATTATTGTTCTTTTGTTAACAGCTTTGATTGTGAAAGGTTTTCTGTGCCAACCCTGGAATCATCCCAGTGGGGAACGTGATAGGGGTATTCGATTTAATGAGACGCTGCAGAGTCTGTTGTGGTGAGTGGCACACTGTACATGCTGCCCTGAGGCATATTCTGTTCACAGTGATGTATAAATTTGCTGGGAGAGAAAATTAAACTACTGGAATGGTGTGTTTGCTTATAGACCTAGTACTACTTTCTTTGATAAGCAGCAAATAAAACCCACAGCAAATAATAATTTCTTGTCAATATCATTGGGGGGGTGTGGAAAAAGAATTGAACTTGGGTATAGGCTGCTAGTACTAGGAGGTGGCACTAAGCAAAATAAAAAGTGTAAGCTCCTCCCTGCATCCTATATCATAGCTGCTGGTACTGAGCTAATCAGTTTTGGCTTAGGGTGCTTTCACATAGTGCATGTTTTTTTTTTTTTGTTTTTTTTGCAGAATTGCACAGCAATTAAAAATGCACTGTGTGAAAGCAGCCTTAGGGCAGGTTCACATGGCCTTTTTGGACGAGGTTTTGGATGAAGTTTTCGGAGCGTTTCCTAGCCCAAAACGCTTCCAAAATGCCCCCAGTTCATTTAATTGATTCCTATGTAAAACCTCGTTGTAGTTCACACATGACGAGGTTTTTACACGCTTCTTTGGAAGCAATGAAAAAGAAGTGTCATGTCAATTCTTGACAAATAGTCTCCAAAAAAATGGGAATCTCGTAAGAGAACAGAGAGTGACTTTTGATCACTATATTTACTATTTTGCCATAGGCAAACCTAAACTCTATCAGTTCTCTATCTATAAAACACTAAAACGTAACTTTTATTATGTATAACTCTTAACCTCTATACACACAATTTAAAAACCTGATTTCTAACCTCACCATTTAACCCTTTCTGCTTCTAAAGGAAGGATTAGCTCCTTTTCTATTATCAAGTCCGGTGGAGCACCACCCATTAACAGGAAAGCCTTATATATACAGCAATTTACTAACTCCAGTAAGGGATCCCAAGCCTCCTACTTGGGCAGTTGTCCCTAATCTAATGGACACAAAACAAATAAGGCCCCCTTGTGACACCCTCTGCAGCGGGTGACACTTGTAGACAGAGGTGAGAAATCACAATTTAAAACCTCTAACCGGACCTCTAACCCCTGATGAAGCCAGGCTAGCTGGTGAAACATGTTGGGGAGGTCAGGCATGACGTTTTAAATTGTGATTTCTCACCTCTGTCTACAAGTGTCACCCGCTGCAGAGGGTGTCACAAGAGGGCCTTATTTGTTTTGTGTCCATTAGATTAGGGACGACTGCCCAAGTAGGAGGCTTGGGGTCCCTTACTGGAGTTAGTAAATTGCTGTATATATAAGGCTTTCCTGTTAATGGGTGGTGCTCCACCAGACTTGACAATAGAAAAGGAGCTATTCCTTCCTTTAGAAGCAGAAAGGGTTAAATGGTGTGGTTAGAAATCAGGTTTTTAAATTGTGTGTGTATAGAGGTTAAGAGTTATACATAATAAAAGTTACGTTTTAGTGTTTTATAGATAGAGAACTGATAGATTTTAAGTTTGCCTATGGCAAAATAGTAAATATAATGTCAATTCTTGAAGCGCGTTGTAGGCGCGGTTTTCGCCGTGGTTTTTGTCCTGGCTATTCATTTGTATGGGTGAAAACGTCATCAAAAACCTGATCCAAAACCTCGTCAAAAACCTCGTCTGAAGAAGCGTGTTTCAGGCGAGTTTTTGATGTGGTTTGGGTGAGGAAACGCTCCGAAAACCTCGTCCAAAAACTTCGTGTGACCATGCCCTTAGTGTCTGTAGGAGGCAGACATGCTGTATCTGCAGGTCTGCTGCACTTTTTGGTTTTAGTTTTCTTTCTCATGCAGCTGGTGATGGAGACCTTTCTCCTCACCAGTCAGGGTGGTTGTCATTGTGTTTGCCACTTTAGTCGTATTCCCCCCAAAGGGCGAAAGAAACATAACCAGGCCCCAGCTTGTATACGTTCCTGCCGGTCGACCATACCGTTTTCCTACAATGCCAGAAGGTTTTGGTATACACTTTGAGGTGCAAGATACTGAAGGGGTTAAACCACGTGTGCTTACTTTCCACCGGGACCCATGCCTCTTTCCTGCAACAGCAGAAAGTGAGTTTCTGGTAAGCCCACACTGGTGCGAGGTACCGAAGGGGTAAACCAGTGTGCGCTTCTTTTTCCGCTGGTCACCCATACCTATTTCCTGCAAAGGTAGAAGTGGAGTTACCGGTAACCCCACACTGGTTCATGGTACGAAAGGGGTGAATCTGCATAGCTAGGCCTCAGCCCTAACCACTGCCTCCTCGTAGAGATTGTGTGGTCAGCATTTTTTTTCTTAATGGAGGTTTTTGTGTCCAGGTTGAGCAGTACTCCACATTTTAGCTCATGATATGCATGTTCTGGTTTCTATTTAGATTAAGCAAATCTTTCACCATTTTTGAGCGGAGGAGCAAAACAGAATTTTGTAGCAACTTTTCATGCTCCAGTTTGCTGGGAAAGAAAGAAAATGGCTTTTTTTTCCCCTATTGTCCTCCTGGTTCCTTGATTCCTCCTTACCCGGAATTTTATGTTGGATCAAGATGGAGACCTTGCATACTTGTCTGTGCCATCATACTGGGCTTGTTGGGCGTGGTTGACCATGTTCTCTTCCGCAGACCAATGTCTCAGTTTTCCATGGACTGCCTAGTCTTCCTGAAGTCGTACACTCTCATGTTTTTCCCATCTCCGTTGGTTGTCTCCTGACAACTTCTGGTTACATCTGGGTCTTGGGGCCATCAGTCTTGTCGTTCTTACGTCTATACTGGGCAGCCTCATTATCATCTCCAGTCTCCATCCTCCTACTTGTAATGGAGGAACTGGAAACAGTTCTCTACAGTATACATTGTGGTTACACACCCCTCCTTTTCTCCAGGATGGTTTTGTCTTTATCTGGGTAGCATCCTTTACCCCATGTACCATAAGGGGATCTCCCCCTTTCTTCACTTGGGTGTTTTTTATTGTCCTTTGTGGTGGCTTCCTGGCCACTGCCATCGAGCCTCTGCTCTGCAGGTGTGTTTGGCAGCTAACTTCTCTTCTCCGCTTGCCTTCTTTTGTTACACAGGGTGCGCAATTGCATCCTGTTCTAGTCGGCATGCTTGCAGGGTTGTGCAGACACATGCATTAGTTACCAATTGTCCTATGCTTATAGTTCCCTCCCTTGGGGACTGCTTTTCTCGTCCCCCAATGATATTGATGAGAAGTAGGGATTTTTGTACCTTCCCTAAAATCCTTTTCTCGTCTGATTCATTGGGGACACAGCTCCTACCCAGTTTCTTTGGTGCTTCTGTATCTGCTGGTCTTCACTGTGTGGGTTCCATTTCTCAATTTTCACCCATCCAAGGTTTTTTGCTAGGACTTTATGGTGTTTCCTTCTGTTGGCTTCTTCCAGTCACTCCTGCTGCTTTTGGATAAACTGATTGGCTTGGTGATTGCAGCTGGGATATAGGATGCTTGGAGGAGCTTACACTTTTTTTTTTTTTTTTTTTTGCTTCGTGCCACCTCCTAGGACTAGCAACCTATACCCAAAGTAATTTTTGTGTCCCCCCAATGAGAAAAGGATTTTATGAGGAAGTACAAAAATGCCTCATTTTTGTCATACTTAAATATATTAAAATATTAATAGTGTGTTTGTTGTATTCCACACCAGTATTTATCTTGAGTATGCTGATGTTCTTAAAGCCATTGAAGAAATCTGTGGAACAGGAGTGTCAGAGCTGATGAATGCAACTAAAGATGGAAATTCATCAACCTACCCCACTCTTACCAGGTTGGAACAGAACACGGTTAGGCAAATCACAACACTACAACAAACATACAAGAAACACAGCAGCAGCCGCCAACACAAAGACATGGATAAACCAAGAAAACATGAACTATTTCAAACTGCATTACTGCTGCATTTAAAGGGGATTTATCGCTTCCTTCGTTCGGCTCTTTCTGAGATCTTTCTAAATCTCATTTCCTGGAATGCAGGGGAGTTTCTTCCCCTCCCATCTGGGTGTTTCTTTTCTGCAGGGGGATGACATCATCCCCCCTCCCTGTGCTCATTCATGAGTCTAGTGTTTGTTTAACATCAGAGGGAGGTGACAGCACAGCCTGGCTCTTCCACCTCCCTTGTCTGTGTTCATACGAATCCAACTCACAGTGTCTGTGCTCTCACTAGTCACTAGTCATTCTTATTTAAACTGACGAAGAACTGCCCGCATACAATATACATAACACTGATGCGCTAGGGGATTGACCCCTCACTCTCTGATCCCTGACCGCTCCGTGCAAAATCTCCCTGAGGACAGGGGGCGGAGAGGAATGCGATCCCTCACTCTCTGGTCCCTGACCGCTCCCTGCAAAGTCTCACTGACAGTGAGAGGAATGAGATCGTGTCTCAAGCACATTCCGTGCTACTGAGCATGCCTGGAATGTGCTCACTACAGACAGGCATTCAGGCCAGACAGAGGCAGCGGGAATGTATCTAATGACGTATTAAAGTCATTCCGGCTACTGCGCATGCCTGGAAACGTCTTTAATACAGAAAAAAAAAAAGCAGGGAGACAAAGACCGGCAGTCCTCAGGGAGCATGCGCAGGTATGCGCGCTCGCGTATTTAGACCCAGGGGCCGCACAGAATGCTAATTGAAAGAGCCGCACCCAATGAACAGAGAGGTAGGATTAGACCCCAGACAGGCAAGTTTGTTTACAGAAACAAGAATAAGGAGACAGAGAAAACGAGACAGCTTTGCAATGACATCCAATTGCAAAGTTGTTTGTTTTCACTGTCCCCTTATTCTGAAAAGCCATTTATTGAAACGATAACACCCCTTTAATATACATAAAAATTGAGGTGGTTAACACACATTTTGAACAAATCGTAAGAGCCCATCCACCAGCTGCTGAGTGCGAACCTACAGCATACTATACAGACTTGTCGCTCTTGGTGCCTAAATCTGACCTCCATACTTTTTAGGGCATATGGGTTCTAGCTGTACTTTAAGACTGAAAACAGTCTGAAATGTATGGGTCGGGTGTACATGCAAATTTATACATGCATAGAATCCAAGGATGGGGTTCGCCCAACCCGAGGGCTGTATACAGCCCTTGAAATCATTTGGTTCAGTCCTATGCTTGATGTCGCTGAGTCAGCAATTAAGTGACAGGCGTTTAGGAGACCAGCACATGCACAGTAGCACATCTTGCTCAAGCTGTTCCATCCCGATGTGCTACAGCGCATGCTCTGGTCTCCAAAGCTCCTGGTACTTGTTTGCTTGGTTGGAGACATCAAGCGCATCAGTATCTGCTCTAGACCATGCCATTTCTTATCCATTCAGCAAAGTGCATCTATGATTGTTCTGATCAGGAAGAGCAACAGTTCCAGCCATTACATTAGGGGTAAGTTAATTGACCAAATATAGCAGGCTAGTTTTTAGGTCTGCATGGCCTACAAATGATGTTACAAATATCCATATAGCTCTTGGCAATAAATAAGTTCCCTGACCCTGATTATAATTCAAAAAAGACAAAAATGATCAGCACCTCCAAGGAATGTGAAATAAATAAGGCAGATGCACACTGTTGTGGCTGTAAAGCAGTGTAAACACAAAAGAGCCAGTAATGCTCCGCAAACGCTAAGACAGATAGACAATGAATATTTGAATAATTTAAAATTGCTACATTTAGGGCGACATGCATGAAATTTGGCGTATGAACGCCAAATTTCATACGCATAATAATGGCATAGAAGGCACCTGATTTATGAACCCGCTCTACAGCGAGTCATAAATCAGACACATTCTAGTGCTTGGGCGACAGTTCTGTTTCAGGTATACCACTTTGAAAGTGGTATACCTGTTCCAGCTGTAATGCTCCCAGAAATGCCATAGCGAAGCTACAAATATGTAGCTTCGCTACGGTTCTAGTGTGCTCCCCCTCCTGATATTGGGCTTAAAAGACGCCAGATATCTGGCGCAGCCCCGTTCATACATGTCGCACTTAATATATATGAAAACGTGAGGTTCAAGTCACAACCCTGTAACAGCCCAGACTGACTGCCCTCACTCTGTAGTGTGTAATATAGGCCCAGGCTAACTGCTATCCCTTTCCAGTGTTCAGTATATGGTCTGGAGTGACTACTCCAGGTAGTATTCACACTCCCTCTGTAGTATTCAGTATGAGCCCAAAATGACTGCACTAAGGGTATGTTCACACGATGTATTGCGGCGCGTACAGTACGCACTGCAATATATCGTGTGCTTCGGGAGCTCGCACTAATCAGCGCGTACTCCTGAGGCGCGGGAGGGGGGGGTCGGCAGCCCGCCAGCCCCATAGACATGCATTACTCATTGACATGTCACTTATCTCCCCACTTGTGCAATACGATCGTATTGTATGAGCGGGGAGAGGAGGCGTAATCCATAGTTCTCTATGAGAACTATGGATTACCGTAATTTCGGCGCGCATCTTGCCCGTATTAGAGCGCAAATACGTGGCAAAATGCGCGCTGAAAGTATGACGTGTGCACATACCCTAACTCTAGTATGGGCCAAAACTGACTGCACGTCCTCTGTAGTAGTATTCAGTATGGACATAAAGGGACTGCTCTCTCACTTTAGTGTTCATTAACAGTCCCTTATTACATTGTCTTCCTTTCAGACAAACCTTTGTGGTTTTTTACCGTGTTCTAATGGACAAGCTGGAGAAGTATGTGAGAAGCATTCCGGCTGGGGGAAAGAAGGACAGTCACCAGGTACCAGACGTCCATATTTCTTTACCTATATTATTAACAATTCATACACTAATAAAGGGAAACATAACACTTGGTATAATGTCTGTGACACTGAAAATGACTGTGCCACAATGTATCGGCTGGTACCGCTGGATTCAGCAGTACCCTACACGTGGTCCTCATATGACTGGGTACCTGGCAGGTCTCAAAGGAAAGGTGTGGCCTGTGGCTTTATCTATATGAATGGTTTATTTTAAAACCATACTTTATGTACAAGCCAGGTTGGACAGGGCAATGGTTTAGGCTTTCCTTACAAGTCATTGAGGCTTAGCTGTTTTAAAGGGGTTTTTTAAGCCACAACCCAACCTCAGGAGGGAGTTTGCAAAGGTGAAAAAACCCCGGTAAGTTTTCCTTCACTGGTGGATAACTTTTTTTTTTTTTTTTTTATAAAGTGCAAATTATTTGTTGCAAAAGAGAATAAAACTGCAGTATCCGATAAAGGAGATAGTTATGCACCTATGCATTGCAGCACCCACTGTATCCTGTCGTCCCCTTCTTAGGAATGGGGGTTGGGTCTTCAGCTGCTTTGTGTATTGTGTAGCTTGTTGTACCCCAGTATTGTTACCCTGCTTGGTCTCATTGTGGCAAAGAGCTGTGAAGTCCTGTTTTCCTGCTAAATATTCCGTATTTGTCTATTGTTGGAGCAGTTTAACTCGGCGGAGCTTATTGGGCCAGTGCATCAGATACATTTATAGAATAGTGTGTTGCCTATCCCATACAAAGAAAAGAGAACACAAAAAAGGGGCAACTATGTTGAAGCTTTCCAGGAGTGCCTTTCAGATCAAGAGATCATTATGTAATTTTTTTATTATTATTTATGTTTTGCAGGTACAAGCAGAGCAGCTTCTGTGCTGGAGTCTGGCGGTCAGAAATTTCCACATTTTAGTAAACCTGATTAAGGTGTGTACTGCTCTGTGGGCCAAAATAAGGGTGTGCTGGTCTATAAGCCTGGGTGTGTGCTCATGAATACAGGCAGTCCCCGGGTTACAAACAGGATAGGGACTGTTGGTTTGTTCTTAAGTTGAAATTGTATGTAAGTCAGAGCAGGTATATTTATTAAATGTGATTCCAGCAAAAAAAAATTTTTGGATAGTGCAGGGAACCGTTTTTACATTTGTTTTGCTGTCTGTGCCCTTTTTTTTAGAAGATTTCACCTAACGTCCTGTATCTCATGTGCAGCTGTGGCATGCTGGCACTTGGTTATCATGGGGCGTGACTCAGTGTTGAATGTCAGCTACGCCCCATAAGTCTTCATTTGTAACTAGGAGATGTATGGAAGTCGAAACGATGTAAGTCGGGGACTGCCTGTACTCGGTTATGTCCACCCTTTGTACCTATTATTGATGTATGGTTTTAAAATTTGGTGGTTGCAGTGGCCTCAAGGTACGATATTTTCAACATGCATTGGTCTTTCCTGGGACATTGTATGGCGAATGTGGATTCAAGCTACAATGTCCCAGACAATACTGATCTGCATTATGTGATTGACTCTAAGATCCAACCAGTCGGCTGTATTAGTATTGCAGTATGCTTTGACTGACTGTCCAGTAGCGCCTCTCTACAGTGCGGTACTATATGTTTGCCCGTGCCAGGATGAGCTGCTCCTTTTGACCCCAGACAGGGGGCGGCACCGTTTTATTTTTCTTCTGCTAGGTATCCTGTACATGACTGACAGCCCCTATACTCCCCATCAGTGATTTACAGCATCCAGCAGCTCTTTCTGGCTTTTATATCTAAAAACTTGTTTATCTGTGTTTAGTTATCAGAGTACTTTTCCTTAATCTTCTCATTGCATTATATTGGGTTACATTTTGGGGATTTAGACCTAATTACTACCTTTCATAGAGTTATGGCCCCAAATTACAATAGTTTCAACTTACAATGGCTGTTGCAGACCAAGCAACAAAGTACCTTGAGGGACCAGTGGATTTTGTCAAAATGTAATAGGCCCTTATCTTGAACTGGGACTAGAAACTATGGCGCAAAACTGCTGCAAAATAATTTAAATGCTAATGAGTGAGACTTTTTATGATTTACTCTGCAGGTGTTTGACAGTCGGCCTATGTTGATCGCCTGCCTGAAGGTATGTTTGCTCTGGTCTCTGCTCCTCATGCTATATAATCCTATTTGATAATAAACATCATGGTCTGTAATGTGCTTCCAGCTTCTTTATTCTTTGTTTTGGCCTCTCTTACTATACTTTACTTTCCAGTATGCTAACTTGTTTTTTTGGAAATCCACCAGTGTCTGTTACACAGGTATTTACTACGCCGTTTGCTTGACTTGTGTCTTGTCTTTTACCGGCAGTATGGCCGCCAGTTTGTGGAGACATTCCTGAGGGTCGGGATGCCTCTTCTGGACTGCTGCTTTAAGAAACATCGAGTGAGTTTTTTTTGGTGATGTGGCTTTAAGAGAAATTTGCATAAGTGCTTATCTGTTACATGTGCAAGCCAAAGCAGCCTGCCTTTAGTTTAGTAAGTGTATCTATCCTGAGTCCCTAGAAGAAGAGAACCCAACGATTTTCTTAGGGTATGTTCACACAGCGTAATTGCAGTGCGTACAGTACGCGCCGCAATACGGCGAGTGTTTTGGGAGTTTCGCTGATCAGCGCGCTGCCCGCCGACCCCATTGACATGCATTACTCGCGGCGAATAATTGACATGTCACTTATCTCCCCGCGCGTACAATACGATCGTATTGTACACGCGGGAAGACCAGGCGTAATCCAAAGTTCTTTATGAGAGCTATGAATTACCGTAATTGCGGCACGCATCTCGCCGTGTATTAAGCGCAAATACGCTGCAAAATGGGCAGCTCAATTACGTCGTGTGAACATACCCTTAATGTCACTTATTACAGGTTGGATAATAGTTACATATATTAAGATATGTTACTATATTTATACCACCTGTGGAGGAGATGGTGGATTGTGAGATGATGCTGATGCTCTTCAGGTGCTAACACTATTAATCGTATAATGGGGTCATGCTGTGAGCTGGCAGCTCATGTATATGAGGCACATTTGTATGACATGTAATGTTTTACAGGAAGATGTGCAGAGTTTACTGAAAATCCTACAGTTATGTACCCGGCAACTTCACCACATGTGTGGTCACTCCAAGGTATGGCTCAGCCTTGACACAGCCCTGCTACATGTCAGACCTTACATTGTATAAGAGGTTTCCTTCTGTTCAGATCCATCAGGACACAGGCCTGACAACACATGTTCCTCTGCTAAAGAAGACACTGGAGATGTTTGTGTACAGGGTGAAAGCCATGCTGGCCCTCAACAACTGCCAAGAAGCATTCTGGCTGGGCAATCTCAAAAACAGGGACCTGCAGGTGAGAATTAGCCAACATATGTTTCCACAGTGTACAGAGCTGCAGATCCAGCTCATCTGTCACTGATATTAATGCATGTACAGTGCTGTGTATACAGTATCTAGATACAGATCATCTGTCACTGCACATGCATTACTTAGATCAGAGGTTCCCAACCCTAGTCCTCAAGGCACACCAAGTTGTCATGTTTTCTGGCTTTACTTAGCATTGCACAGGTTAAGTCATTATTGTCAGTGTATTCTGTGGGAGATCCTGAAAACATGACCTGTTGGTGTGCCTTGAGGACTGGAGTTGGGGGAACACTGACTTAGATCCAGGTTATCTGCCACTGTATACACTGCACTGTACATGCATTACCTAGTTCCAGGTTATCTGCCATTGTATACACAGCACTGTACATGCATTACCTAGATCCAGGTTATCTGCCACTGTATACACAGCACTGTACATGCATTACTTAGATCCAGGTTATCTGCCACTGTATACACAGCACTGTACATGCATTACCTAGTTCCAGGTTATCTGCCACTGTATACACAGCACTGTACATGCATTATCTAGATCCAGGTTATCTGCCACTGTATACACAGCACTGTACATGCATTACCTAGATCCAGGTTATCTGCCACTGTATACACAGCACTGTACATGCATTACCTAGATCCAGGTTATCTGCCACTGTATACACAGCACTGTGCATGCATTACCTAGATCCAGGTTATCTGGCCATGTATACACAGCACTGTAATGCATTACCTAGATCCAGTTATGGTCTGAACCACTGTTACTTATACGACAGCACTGTACATGCATTACTAGATCCAGGTTATCTGCCACGTATACACAGCACGTACATGCCATTAAGCTGTAGATCCAAGGTTATCTGCACTGCATACACAGCAACTGTACATGCAGTACTAGTTCCCTGTTATCTGCCACTGTATACACAGCACTGTACGTGCATTATCCAGTTCCAGGTTATCTGCCACTGTATACACAGCACTGTACATGCATTACCTAGATCCAGGTTATCTGCCACTGTATACACAGCACTGTACATACATTTTGTATATTCAGCTTATCGGTCACTGATACCACTACATACTCAGCACTGTACAGTATATACACATCACTGTACATCTATTTTGTAGATTCAGCTATCTGTCACAGCAATATACATGCAGTATATAGATCCAGCTCACCTTTCATTGATATCTCTATATACACAGCACTGTGCATACATTTATTTAGATCCATGTTCCAATTATATACACAGCATTGTACAGGGGTTATATACATCTGGGTCAGTTCCTGTTTTGGCTCTTTCTGCTCTGGGATTGATGCTAAAAGGATGAAACCACATGGGATCCTGTAGCTTATGAGCATCAACATTCTCTCTGTATATTCACTTTCTTAGGGGGAAGAGATATTATCACAGAAATCACAGGACAGTGAAACTGAAGACAATCAAGAGTCACAGCTCCCTGCTGAAGAACCAGAAGAGGTGCAGTATGAGTTAGGCCATGTTCACACGGCTTATTCTGGGACGTAATTCAGTCCGTAATTACGCGCCGAAGTGCGCCAATTACGGGCTGAATCCGCCCCAGTAACTACGGTAATGCACAGTTCTCATAAGAAGACTATGCGTTACGTCCCTCTCTGCTCGCGAATATCCGGGGGGGAGAAATTGACAGGTCACTTTCTACGGCGTATCCCGCCCGACTTGGGCCGGCGAAGTGCCGGCCCCCGTCGCTCTCCCGCCCCGGCCACACGGCGTAATTGCGGGGCGGAATTACGCCCCGCAGTTAAGCCGTGTGAACATAGCCTTACTGTTATGTACACTGCCAGCAGTACAGCATGTATGGAGGCTATAGTGGGAGATCATCCATGGCACAGGGTGGTGCAGTAAATGTTTTACATTTGATGCAAAAGTCTCCTGTGGATAATATGAACAAGTGGACATGATGTAAATACAGACTCCTGTATTTTACTTTGTAGGAAGAAGAGAGTGAAAGGAGTGAGCAGGAGCAGGAAGACGAAGAGTCCGACTGAGCTTTCTAGTTCATGAGTTCCACCCGCCCCTCACATTGACAAAACGTTATATGTATGTACATAGCTGTCATGTGTCCAAATACTGACACAGTTTTGTACACAATTTGCCATGTGTACCAGGATTATGGATCGTTTACATGTATTATAAGACCTGGAGAAGATTGTGTTGTATTATTTTGATCGAGTTCTGTTATTTTAATGGAGTTGCAGTCTGCGCTATATGAACTGTAGTGAGCGCTTCAGGTTAATTACCTACTAGTTATCAAATTAAAAGGTCTATAATGTAAAACAACTGACAATGAAGAAATGAAGGCGAATGAGAGCAGTGGTGTCTAAAATAAAACTGTGAGCTGCATTTAGTTGCCATATATATGTAGATTGTGTCAAATAGTGTGTACAACTCTCATACATGACAATATTTGCACGTGTCATACACGTGAATATATTCATATAGTGTTTGTACATCTGTCATACATGTACACATCATACATGTGGGTGTAAAGTATGTGATCATACAGATGGGGAGATATATAGTGTGAATGTGTGTATAGCATGTGGATGCAAATAATGTGATATTACAAAGTATGTGTGTGTCTTTATGTATGGGTGTGAGTATATAGAATATGAAAAACTGCAGCACTCCCAGCTTTAGTGACAAGTGAATGAAGTCTTTATTTCACTGTGCCCACAGATGGTAACATTTCAGCTCACGTACCGAGCCTTGTTTAGCTGAAATGTTGCCCTCTGTGAGGACATGTCAGAATAAAGACTTAACTTTTTCACTAATGCTGGGAGTGCTGCAGTTTTTTCATTTATTACACTGACTAGATTTATGGATCACTAAGGTAGCAGCTAAACAAAAATGAGACACAATTTTTAATAATGGTGAGTATGTTAATTATTTAATTTGCAAGCTACACTGCTCACAAAAAGTTAAGGAAGTTTGGCTTTTAGTTGAAATTTCAGGACGAGCATAAAATTTCTTGACATTTTTTTCAAATGAACTAAATGAGATCATCTCTTAAAAGGGGTTGTCTCACCATGCTGTGTCAGTAGTTTTTGAACAACTTGCTGATTTCTAGCAAGGAGCTTAATAGCAAAATTCCCAACAGGTGTTTGATTCCTGAATCGGCCAATAAATTTAGGGGGATCAACTTGATTTGGGATTTAAACAGTCCTCCTCATCATGTTCCAATTTTGACATCTTGAGATCAAGACCACACCTTGCAATTAATCAACAGCACCTCACCATTGCAAGGCTTCAAGCAGGATGCTCTTAGACGGATGTGGCCACTGATTTTAGAGTGTCTTCAACAGGTTGTAACAGAGAGACTGGAAGAGTCATAGAAAGGCAAAGAAGTGGATGTCCTTTGGCTCCATCACACACTGATGACCGCTTCAATGTAAACAATGCCCCACAGAACCAGATGATGAAGACCGCACAACTCCAGGCATGTTTAACCCTTTAGGCTATGTTCACACGGCTTATTTTGGGACGGATTTTGTTCCGTATTTCGCGCTGTACTGCGCAAAATACAGCTGAAATCCGTCCCAGTCATTACAGTAATCCACAGTTCTCATAGAGAACTATGGATTCCATCTCCCGAAATACGGCGAGCGGGGAGAAAGTGACATGTCAATTATCCCGGCGGGATATGCGCCGTGGATAATGAATCTCTATGGGGCCGGCGGGCTGCCAACCCCCCGCTCCAGAGCACACGCCGTAATTGCGGGCGAAATCTGTCCCACAATTACGGCGTGAATAAGCCGTGTGAACATAACCTTAACGTCAAGGCCTATTTTTTTTTTTTTTTTTCATGTTCGTTTTTCCCTTCCCGCCTTCCCAGAGCCATTTTTTCATCAACATAGACATATGAGATCTTTTATGTTGCAGGACAAGATGTACTTTCTAATGGTGTCATTCATCGTAACATAGAATATACTGGAAAACAGCAAAAAAAATTCAAAGTGGGGCAAAAAATGAAAAAGATACTTGCGGGAGTTTTGTTTTTATGGCGTTCAATGTTCGGTAAAAATGATGTGTTATCAGTATTCTACAGGTTGATACGAATCCGGCAGAGCGCTATGTATCAGCCACTGTTGTCACCAAATGAGCCTTTGGTGGTGGTGGTGTTACAGTGCGGGCAGGTGAGTCTAGTCAATACATTACTGCCCTACACTTTGTGGATGGTACAGTGACGCCTCTACTACTGGAATAACATGATTAATCCAGTCATTGTGCCTCTGCATGAACAAGGGCTAATTTCATCTTCATGGACAACAATGCTCCAGCCCAACAAGATCGCATCATTAGGAAACGGTTGTTGGGAGACTGAGAAACCTCAAATGAAGGGGCCTGCACTTTCTCCAGACCTGAACCCCTGTGGGATCAGCTCGTAACTGTATCCCTGAACCTCAATGACCTGAGGGGCGTCCTTCAAGAAGAATGGGATGCCATGCCTCAGCAGTCAATAACGAGACTTGTGAACAGCATGAGACTTTGCCAAGCTGTAATTGATGCTCAAGGCCACAGCATGTTAGTGAGACATTGACATTTCATGATGGTGTTTACCCTCTACTGTTGTTTGCTTTTTTTTTTTTCTTCATTAAATTGTTTGAGATGAGAAAACCTACATTCCATGCTACGATTTAAATGGCCTCAGGAAAAATTATCATTGGCATGACCCATGATGTCTGCCAATAGGCATATGCATATCAGAACTTAACCCTTGAGTAATCGGTAGCCTTGTCTGATTGATCACGTTTTCTTTTATACAGTGGGTTGCAAAAGTATTCGTACCCCTTGAAATTTTCCTCATTTTTAAATGTTGCAGCCACAAACTTAAATGTATTTCTTTTGATATTTTATGGAATCGTGCAACTCAAAGTAGTATTTGTGAAATGTAAAGAAAATGATACATGCTTTTCCAAATTTTTGCACATTAAAGAAAATGAAATGTGTGGCTTGCATATGTTTTCAGCCCCTCTAAGTCAGCAGTTTGTATGACCACTTTTAGCTACAGTAAGAACTGCAAGTTTGTTGGGTATGTCTCTACCAACTTTGCACAGCTAGAGGCTGGAATTTCTGTCCATTCTTCTTTGTAAAATAGCTGTAGCTCAGTCAGATTGGTTTGCAAACGTTTGTGAACAGAAATTTTCAAGTTCTGCCACAGATTCTGAATGGGAGTTAGTTCTGGACTTTGACTGGGTCATTGTAATACATAAATGTGCTTTGATTTAAACTCTTCCATTATGGCTTTGGATGTATGTTTAGGGTTGTTGTCCTGCTGGAAGGTGAACCTACGCCCCAGTCCTTTTGCAGCCTTTAACAAGTTTTCTTACTGGATTGTTTTTGAAATTTAAAAACCAAAACCATCTTTTTTAAACAACTTTGACTAGCTTTCCAGTCTCTGCCGAAGCAAAGCAAAACCCCCCCAAACATGGGAAACCCGGGAAACCCCCCAAGCTTTTTCCCGTGGGGGTTGGTGTTAATTTTAGGGGTGATGGTTTCAAATGTTTGGGCCTTTTCCCCCCCTTAAAATAGTGGGTTGGCAAATTTTGGGCCCAAAAAGTTCAATTTTGGTTTTCTTTCCCCGTTTGTGTTTTTCCCCGATTTTGCTTTTTTTTTTCCAAAATGCAAACAGGCCCTTTTTTTTTTCAAAAAGGTTTCTTTTCTTCTTACCACTTTTCCCTGGAGGGCCAGATTTTTTAAGGAGAACATGGGCTAATTGTTGTCTTTTGGACAGTGGGGGCCCCACCTGAGCTGTGGAATTTTTTGCAGCTTCTCCAGAGTTTTACCCTGGGCCCCCCCCCCTTTTTTTAGGGGTTTTTTCCCCCTTCCCCCCCCTAAACCCCCCCCCAAAAAAGGGCCCCCCCCCCCCCTCCTTTTTGAGCTGTCCCGTGTTGGTGGAGACCATTTCTTTGGGAGGTTAGCAGTTTTGCCAGCTCTTTCCATTTACGATGGGTGAAAAACCTTGGGTCCGTAAGATATTCAGAGCTATTTTTTTTTTTAAGTCTAACCCTAAAAATACACTTTTTTCCCCAAATTTTTTTTTTCCCAGATGTCTGTTGCGTTTTTTTTCGTGTGCTACTTTTAAAAAAGGTTTTCCCCTTTAAAAAAACTTTTGAAGGGCCCTTTACCAAAAAAGCGGAGAGTAAATTTTCATACCGAAGGACTTTTTCTTACTAATTAGGTTTAAAATGGTTTTCTTTGGATTTTTTTGAGGGCTGAAAATATGCATCCCCCGTTTTAAGTTTTTAGTTTTTCAAAAAATTTTTAAAAAACATTTTTTTTTTTTTTTCATTTCACAAATACTTGCCTTTTTTTTTTTTTTATCACATAAAATACATTTTTAAATTTGTGCCTGCAACGTTTTAAAAAATGAGTAACGTTTAAGGGGAAGAAAATTTTTTTTTGTAAAATGACTGTTTTTGTGGATTGGGAGGATTTTGTGGCACTTAGGGGAGCAAAAGATGGCCCCCATTGGGAAAAGTTTTACTTTAAAAGGGGGGTTTAAAACCAAACATGGTGCACCCCCCCAATTTGAAATTTTTGGGAACCCCTTTTGTATCCCTTTTTAAAATTTTAACTGTAGTACCCACAACCAAAACCCCCCCCCTGCCCCTTTGGGGGTTTTTGGGGTTTTTTAATTTAAAACCCCCCCCCCGGAGCCCTTTTGGCCCCTGACAGAGCCCTATTTTTTTAATCTGTATGTGCACTTTTGTGAGAAAAACTTTTTGACACTTTAAAAATTCCCTGGATTCAGAAAATTGTTTTCTCGGGGACAATTTTGCTATTTTTATAAATAAGAAAATTTTTGGGCCTAAAAATGATTGTTTATTTTTGAAAAAAATAAAAAATTTTTGGGGAAAAATGTTAAAATTTTTTTTTATCAAATTCAAAAAAAAATTTTTCATTAAGACTATAGTTATTCCACTCAAATTAAATTTATAAAATAGCATCTACCTTTTGTCTGCTGTAATTTTTTTCATTTATTTTTTTTAAATGTCTTTTTTTTTTTTTTTCCCACATTTGGGGGCTTAAAATTTAGTAGTTTAAATTTTTAAAAATTTTTTTTTAAAATTTGAAATAATATTTTTAGGGACCAGTCCAGTTTTAACGGGGACCCTTTTTTGACCTGTATGTTTGATACCCCCCATAAATTTTACCTCATCTAAAAAACCCACACCCTTAAAGGGAATTTAAAAAGCTTTTTGAAAAATTTTTTAACCCATTTGGTTTTTCAAAAGAAATTAAAGCAAAAGTGGGTTGGAAAAAACCAAAATTTTACCCCTTTTTTGCCGATTTTCAAATTTAGGGATTAATTTTTAACCCAAATTTAAGGGGAAATTTGTTTTGGGGAAAAGCAAATTAAAATTTATTCCCCAGATTCTGCCCCTTTTCAAGATTTCCCCTTTGTGGCCCCCCAAATGCATTAAATTTTGGGTCAACCACAAGGGCCCCCGAAAAAGGGGAAAAACCCCACTGGGCTTGGGAACCCTTTTTCATTACCCTTTTTTTTTGGGGAAATTTCAAAATTTGGCGGAAAACCCTTAAAGGGTTTTAAAAAGGGAAATAAATACCCCCCAAAAAAAGAAACCCCCTATTGGGAAAAAAACAAACCCCTTTTCGGAATATATCCGAGGTTAAAATGATTTTCTACCCCACGGCCCCTTTTCACCTTTTTTTTTGTTCCCCCTCTGGGAAAAAAAAAAAAATATATTTTTTTTTCCAAAAAAACTGCAATTTTAGCTGAAAATGTTTAATTTTTTTCAAGGAAACTTTGGGGAAAAAAGGCCCCCAAAAATTTTGTTACCCCCCAATTTTTTTCCAAATTCGGCAAACCCCATGTGGGTTAAAAATGCTTTTTGGGGGGATGGCAGGGGGGACAAGGGAGGGAGCGGGTATTTGGCTTTTGGCGCCCGATTTTTGGGGGGGCCATGTCGGATCTCCAAAGCCCCCAAAGCTAAAAAAAAAGGTGAAACCTTCAGAAGTTGTCCATTTTGGATTCAACGCCCCCCCCGGGCTCATCTTAAAGGGGGTATTTTTTTCATTTTTGGGCCACAGGTTTCCGTTAGTTTTTTTTTAGCATTGGGCCCCCGGAAATGGAGGGGGGAAAAAGCAGGTTCCCCCCATTGTTTTTGGGTTTATTTTTAAAAGTATTTTCCCCCCTTTCGGGATAAAAGACGGGATAAAATTTTCTATGGGGGGCCGGTTTTTAAAAAACAAGGGTATAAATTTTTTTTATTTTTTTTTATGTTTTATTACTTTTACACAAAAAGAACGATTTTTATAAAAAGTTGCGTTTTTTTAAAAATTTTCGTAAACCCGACAGCCAAAAGCTTTCTTAATTTTTTTCCCAAAGGAAACTGCTTGTGGGCTTTTTTTTTTTACGAGATGAGTTGATGTTTTTTAATTTTTTACCTTTACGGGGGGATATGATGCCTTTTTATCACTTTTTTTTTTAAAGGTTTTTTTTTTTAAGCATTTTTTACAAAAAACGCAATCCCCCGGTAGGGGTTTTTTTTTTTTTATTTTTTTACAACGGTCATTTTTCGGGATAAATGAAAATGCTTTTTTACTCAGCAGGTTAATTTCATTAAAAGCATACCACATTTGTATATTTTTTTATTTTTTTTTTTATTTTTTGCTTTTACACAACAAAAAAAACTTTTAAAATTTTAAAAAGGAAAAAAACCCTTTTTTGCATCAAAGCAGTCCCGAGAGCCTTTAAATTTTTTTATTTTTCTGTTTATGGAGCTGTTTGGGACTTTTTTTTTGGGGTTTTGGGGTTTATGTTTTTAATTTGGGAATTTTTTTTTGGGGGGGGAAAACTTTATGAAACGCCTTTTTAAAAACTGTTTTTTTGGGGGAAAGGGAGGGTGAAAAAAATTTCTGCAAACCTAGCAGGGTTTTTATTTTTATTTTTAAAAGCGTTTTACCGTGCGTATCCGACCAAATTTTAAATTTTTTTCCCGTGGGGTTGAAAACGATTTCGCCGTTTTTTCCTTTTAAGGGAGGTTTTTTTTTGGGGCCACTTTTTTTGGGGAAAAAAAATGTTTTTATTGTGTTAAAAAAAATAATTTTTTGCATGCTATCTTCTAAAGCCAGAACTTTTTAATTTTTTCCCCTATAAAAGAGCTGGGTAAGGCTTTTTTTTGGGGAAAAATGAGGGTTTTAAATTGGGGATCACTTTGATGTTTTGATTTGAGTTTTTGATTAAATTTTTACTTCCCCTTTTTATGTGCTGGGGGGAAAGAACCAAAAAAACCTATTCTGGGGGATGTTTTTTTTTGGGGGGTTTTTTTTCGGCGTTCACCCTAGGGGTTAAATTTAAAAAGCAGATTTTATTTGGGTTTTTGGGGCCCCTACGCAGGGGGGGCGATACCCAAAATTTGGGTATTTTTTTATTTTTTTTTCTTTTTTAGGGCCCATTGGCGTTTGTAAAAGGGGGAAAAGGGGGAAAAGGGGCGTTTTTTATTTTATTTTTTGTGTTTGTGTTTTTTTTTACACTTTTTTTTTTTAACTTTTCATTTTTTTTACACTTTCCCCCAGGGGGGGGGGGGGAATTGCATGAACGATCGTCAGATCATTTTATGCAAAAAGGAAATCAGCAAAAAGTTATAGCTGTAATGGTCTCCAGGCAACTGTCTGTCACCGCCCACAATGCATTGTGGGGATCGTGAAGTCACCAGAAACCCGGATGCCCGGGCATTCAGCGTCCGGGCTTTCTGGTAGGGAGGACCGGGTTAAACGGCGCCCCAGGCCCCTTAAATGCGCCGAAACGGGGGGCAGCCGGGGCTCACTCCGCCCCCCCGGGAGCCGCGAAAGTCGCGACCCCGATGTCGCGACAATGGGGGGGTTTAAAACCCCGGGGGCCGGAGCGCCCTCCGGCCATGGGGGATGCCGGGGATGATTGCCAGCCGGTAATATACCGGGTTTCCCTGGCCCCCTTTTTGCGCGCCCCGCCTTTTGAGCGCTAAAAAAAAGGCCGGGCGTTCCCCATAAAGGGAATTTTTTCGGGGGAACCCCCACCCGACATTGCCGTATGAGTTCGGAAATGTTTTGGGGAAGGGGGTTAATTGTAATTTTTTGCTTTTTTGCAATCCCCCATGCATTATACTGTGGTTTTTCATGTGGGGGAACAGGTTTTTAAAAAATTGTGCATTTTTTTTAATCATCTAATTTTTCCCCCTAGCAGTGGGGTGTGTGAGTGCTTTCAGAAATTTAGCTGCACCTGTGAATTTTTCCAAATGTACATTTTGGCCAGGCTGCCTGCGGGCGGGGGTTAGTCTAGCCCAAAGCCTTTGAGCGTGAAAAACCCCCAAAAAATTTGCAGTTTTTTTTTTTTTACCATTGAAAAACTGGGGAACAAAACGCCCTACCACACATATTTCCCCACCAAAACTCTAACATTTTATGGCAATTGTATCCCCTAATGGTAGTGGCTACTTTTGGTAGGAAACTACAGTAACTCCTGACGATCTTCAGAAATTGTTTGGGAATGATTTGAGGAAAATGAGTGTTCAAGGTGTTGACTCGGCTTCCACCTTTCCCAGATCTTTGTTATGGCTGATTGGTGCACACACTGTATACCCATGCACATGTATGTGCAGTGCGGTGGAGAGAAGGTCCTCTCTTGGGATCGGCAGTCACATTGGGGCCCACAAGGCTCTTTTGTTTCATCTTTTTTTGGGTCATTTGATTTCGCCTTTGAGTAGCATATTATGAGATACCCCCTTTTTTTAGATTGTAAGAGCAAGAAGGGAAAGTAACACTGCTTAAAATGTGTGGATGGCCTTTACAATATCTGTCCCATTGAAACCTGTTGGCGACTGCTGCTGCTCCCTCCTGATGACTCTTGAAAAGGCAGAGTTGTCAGATACACAAAGAGGGCTGCACCACATGGGAGGCTGAGCGGTGATGAACCTGCCAAAGACCACATCGAGACCCCCCGGACACAAATGGTTGAGGTGGGTATGATTTCCCCTTTTTAAACTTTTCTTTTTGGCTGCTGCACATCTCTGCCCTGGCCTGAACTCGTGGCTGTTCAATAAAAGCCCCTGTTCCCCGGGGAGGGGGGTCCCCCCCACGGGATTTTGCGGGGTCGCCTGTCTTATCCATTGAAAGCTGTCATCTAATGATGTCCATGGATGCCAAAGCTGGTACGAAGCCATCCCTCACCTGCAGCAGAAAGACACATTAGCCAGGTAAAATAAGGCTCCTTTGCCCTGATCATGATTGCGACTGAATCTTTTTGTAGAGTTTTTAATTCTAGATATAACTGATCCTGTAGCTATCACATACAGGGGCCAGGAGAGGCGGTCAATGGGATGGGACTTTACAGGTGCAGAAATCTATGGTTCCTGGCCCCTGACCTTAAGCACGTAGTGTTGGGGGTAGAATCAGCAACCCATAACTAACTTTGGGAAACAGTCTTAGGCTATGTTCACACAGCTTAATTGCGGGACGTATTTCGCCCCCCAATTACGCCGTGTGTACGGGAGCAGGGCCGGCAACACGCCGGCCCCATAGACATACATTATCCATAGCGCGTATACGCCGTGAATAAGTAGCATGTCATTTCAACCGAGCTGAAATATGTTCCAGAATAAGCCGTGTGAACATAGCCTTATTGATTCAACTGCATAGGGCATTTGCGTTGGTTATAAGGTATTGTACACAGCATCAGTAGTGGCCTTTCAATCATTTAGCCTTAAAGAAGATGGGAGGGGTGATAGCAGCTTGTCTACAACTGTAAAATGAGTCTGACTGTGTGCCCATTGTTTAGTTGACAGAGCCCCAACAGAAACCTTTCCTGCACCCATATTGTATATACATCTCCCTATAATTTTACAGAGATTCTTGTGAGAAGGTTGTGTTATTCACCCTTAGAAGCAGCGATACAAAGGAAAAGTTCCAACAAGAAGGCCCCAGTTCTACAACCACAAGTTCCAGTCCAGTTCATCAGAGTTGTATAGTGAGCCTTTCCTCCATGAACCAGACAAGCACAAAGGGCCACATGTATGAAACGGTTTTGGTCTAAAACTCACTTTTTTCCCCCATAGGTTTCTATGGGAAAAAAGTGAGTTTTAGACCAAAACGGTTGAATACATGTGGCCCAAAATGTCAGTACTCTTCAAAGGTCTCTTGTTCTGCCCCTCAGAACACTCTGCATCAAACTGATTCTGAGATATATCAGCTCATCAAGAAACCCACCAAAAAATCTATCTGAACCCTATGGCCTGGACTTAACTCAACACTTGATAAATGCACTGACTGTTTCAGAAGCAAAGTAAAATCTGAAATCCTGGAGAAATAAAAGAAACCGGTTCATAACCTAACCTTGATTGCTATGAGTAAGAGCGGATGATTACCACTCGAAATGCGTAAACGGGAACCTTGTCTTTTTCTTTTTGTCATGTGCTGCCATTACAGAGTGTTGTTTTTATTCATGATCTTTCATAAAGCTGTCTTTTTTTTTTTTTTTTATTAAATTTGGATCGCTATGCTGGATATTTTCCTTGGTTGCATAACCTAACCTTGCAGGAACAGAGGGATATTGCTTCACTGAAAGGAAATCAGGACATCATAATAACCTACTGACAAAGGGGGCAAAATAGTCATAATAAACACCTCTGGCTACATTCAGGAAGCGAACAGACAGCTACCCCATCCATTACTCCAAACTTGAAAATGACCCCACAGAGGCCTATATAAAACTTATGGATATGATCAAGAAACATCCAATACAGAAGCAGGAACGGCTTCCCAAGATTCACAAAGATGGCAACCCTGGAAGGATTACCATTTCTGACATTAATAGAAAACATCTTGGGTTGGATGGAAAACCTCCTAAAACCCCTGATACTCTTTGCCACCTTTAGGACACTGCCAACCTCTTAAACTTAATGCCCTAGGCCTAATACCTGATGATACCATTTTGGAACCATGGACGTGGAATCCTTGCATACAAACATTCCCCAAAAGGATGGAGTTGTAGCATATTGAGTGCACTTGGAGAACAAAACCTCCCAACACAACCAGTCACACAACTCATACGATTCATTCTTACCCACAACTATTTTGCTTTTGGAGAGGACATATATCTTGGGAATGTCAATGGGTTTAAGATGTACAGGAGGCCCTAATGACATCCCATAGCAACTTCAATAACTTTTACCCCATCATCAACCTTAACCCCTTAAAGGAGTTGTCTCCCTACAGAGTTTCATAGGCTGCATGAATGAAATACTCTGTCACTTCCTGGTTCAGACTGACCGAAATTTGCATAAGCTCCATGGTGTATCCAGCCCTGTGCTTTCAGTTGCTAATTAGATCAGATTAGCTCAGAAGCTTCTGAAACTACTAACAGGACTTTTTATCTGATCCCTCAAACAAAAGCCCTAAAA
>JAODAL010044239.1:0-33073 GCA_025379985.1 Phyllomedusa bahiana
TTTAAAAAAAGGGGATTTGCAGCTAACAAAGAGACCTGCAGTTATAGAAATGATAGTATCCAATATAAGTTCAGGCTCCCCAATATCCAGGAAATATTTCAATAGCAAACTTTTAAATTAATAAAGATATTCCACTACAATGTCTACACTAAGTCTTGGTGAACTTTATCCAGTGTTCTTTATAGATAGGCTTGTCTGTGTTCACCCGCGTGCCCCCCCCCCCCCCCCGCTCCAAACGTCGTGAATTTACAGCGGTAGATCTGCTTTAAAATTCTCTAGCTAACTACATAAAATCTTCAAATCTCTAATCTAACTAAATTGGAAGGAATCACAGCTAATAGTAGAGGTTTTCTCTGTGCAGAATATGACTAATTTCGGCTGAGCTGTTTGGCCACAGGCAGAGCGCAGGTCCTATCTCTATGAGACGCTGAGGAGACACTGAGGCTTGAAACGGGAAAAACGCTGTTCTATGTAAAACGACGGTCATGTGATTTTTCCAGCCAATCGCAACCATACACATCCCAGTCATGCGGCGCACACACATCTCACCCTGCTCTATTCTGTTAATCTGATTTGCTGGCCGCCAAAATTACAGGAAGCGCCGACAAAGGCGCGATCTTAATAGATGATGCTCAGATTTTAACCTTAATTATCGCTTTGATCGGGAAAAATTTGATCACCATAAAAACCTTTGCCGATTTCAACTTTGTCGATAAAATCGCTCAACAGAAAATCAAAAGGGCAGCCGCGGGGCAGCACCTTCCCTTTCGGTACAGTGAGGGGGCGGTATGAGCTCGCAGCGTCGCGCCCGGACTTATATAGTGCGGTTTGACGTCACAGAATCCCGCCGGTCTCTGATTGGCTTCATCTCTGCACTTTGTCATGCAGGCTATGCCCTTTTTCCCTTCCCAGAGTTCTTTGCCCCATGTAACGCCATGTGCTCGCAGCCATTTTATCAATCAAAAGCACACTTCGTTCACGCGAAGTACCCTAAAGTTCGACTTCGTTCCGAACCGAAGATTTCCTGAAATTCTAAATGAATTCCACTTCGTTAGAATCAATTCGCCCATCTCCAATTGTCACCCACCTCCACACTCTGTCATTGTGCCACTCTCTGACCTCATGCTGCTGCCGCTGTTGCTGCTGCTACCACCTCCACACTGTATCATTGTGCCACTCTGTGGCCTACTCATGCTGCTGCCAACTGACCGCTGTCTCACTGAGCCCCTTGTTGTTTCCTATTGCTGTTTCCACCCTCTACCACTCTATGACGTTGCCACTATGTTTGGTTTTCCCCTTCTTTTCATCTGTCAGAAGGAATGAAAAGGATCAGGATTGTCTGATGATTAGGTTGCCAAAAGTAGGAGTGGATAAAGAACACAGAAGACATGCAAATATCCCATTTACTGCTCATCTCTGTTTTGACTCAACTCCTGTTTGTTTTTGGCTTTAGCAATACTGACTGATTATTGACCGATTGAAAGCTGACGGATGAAAGGAAGGGCAACACGATCAGTGACGTCAATGCAAAATTACTGCCGACATCCTCTCCACTCATTCGGGGGGCCTCTACATGTATCAGAGTTTAACAGAACAGGTTCTGTCATATTCCATGGAATCATCTGGTGACGGTGTAAAGCTCTGGCCTTGTGGAGTGACCCCTGCTGTGACATCCCCTTACTGTGCTGCGACCTGTGCCGGCTCCAGGAATCTACTATTGTGTTCATTGACGCTATTGTAGGATCTTAGCCCCCAGCTCAGTTCTTTCCAGCTGGCGCTGACATGACTTTGTCAGGCTGTGTTCACACTTCAGTTATTTAGTCAGTTTTGCCCCTGTAAGTGCCCAGAGAATTTGAAGATTTGAAGCGATTCTAAGAGCGGCGGCTCGTCATGTGCGTGCCATACTAAAACACAGCATTGTATGAAAACCAAACCACGCTCCCTATGCATATTTGAGCATGGCACAACATTCAACGCCCTACAGTCTCTCTGCAGCCTGGAAATAGATGTTTTTTAATGCAATTCGCCGTGAATAAATTCGTCTCAAAACGAATTTTGTCTGAAAATTTGACGAACTCAGCAAATTGAATTTTGACCATCTCTAGTTATGGTCTTTCTACTTTCATTTGCACACAGCATGCATATTTTACTGTCACAATGAAGCAGAGGAAAACACTGGTGGGCTCCTGGGCATGACAGACCTGGGGCTTCTTTTAGGGAGAAAGGTAAAAAAAAAAGACGTGAAAAGCAGAAGGCAGAGTGTAAGACTCATGTGCAGCATGTGCAGTCATGTACATTAGTTTTAGGGTGGGCCCTAAGAATCAACTCCACTGGTGGGCCCCAGACACCCTAGTATGACAGTGTTTAGTACACTGCAGACCCCTCATAGTTTTGCAGAATTGGATTTAAAGTATCCTGTGTTGATGTAGTTGAACTTTGATAGGTTTAAATGTTGCGGTCATAATATTAATGCAAAAATACAACTGCATTGCTTCCATATGAAAGCAATCTTAGAGCCTGGTCTTTTCTGCATTACATCTGTTATTGCATTACATCTGTAATTTGTAATTTGCAGTCATAGAAAGGTAGAAATAAAATGGGATTTACTTGGCAAACATGCTATCTTGAAAAAAAAATCAAAATGATTCTCTTAGCTCTGTACAGAGTGATGGAAGGCCTCAGTAAATGTGTCGGTGATTCGGATAACATGAGACCGATGCCAGTGCACCTGTGACTGCTGCATTAAACCAATCTTTCTAGCACCTTAAACATTACACCATATCTCATCTCAATAACAAGTGCATCTGAGCACATTTAACACCTTCCTTAGAAAAAAATGGTTTCCCTTCCAGCATGAGTGAAGTCCCTAAGCGCCAAATGTTGTGTTATTTGTACAGAATGAGCTTGGGGCTCTGTGAATATTAACAGGAATAATAGATACATGAGATGAGAGTACACATAAGGGAGAGAAAGAGGAAAAAGCAGCTGGCCAAGCTGTAAAGGATGAAGGGGTGTGGGCGTATAGAGAAAGAATAGATGTTGTATAAAGGCTGATAGCGGTGAAAAAGGAATAAAGTGTGCTGTTAGCACTTGCACTTAAAAATGTTTAAGGTATTTAGGAAAACAAGCTAGATAAATCTTAAAATGTATTAGGTGGAAAAGATTCAGCCAGGAAAAAAATACCATACTGAAAATGAAGTAGCTACATATTTTGGAGCAAAAAAAATGAAAAAAAAGGAGTTCTGGTTTGTCAAATTTGAGGATTGCTACACTTTTTTAAAGGCTATTGTGACCAGTAAGAAACGAGTATTAAAAATAATGCCATAAACGTTACCAAGTGTTACTCTGCTACTACTAGGAATTTAGGGAATGCTTGCTTTTAACATATATTTATATACTCTCTTAGAAAATGGAAGTTTTTTCATTCTATCAATCTATCAATATGCTACAAGAAGTAAGGTTGATTGCTTCATCCATTGTGGCCTTCAGCTTTAGAGGGCTACATAGTAGTCATACAATGCACCTTATTCCCAAAGGTCACTACCAAGGTCGGACATAGTGAAGTATTTTTTAATGAGTTTGTTGGTTACATTGCTCAGCCATTATCCCTGGATCCTTTGTTCAAGTGACATGTCAGCAGTTTTTTTTAAAACAGTAGTGATCCTAAACAGTTTTGGACGAGGGTTTTTTTGGGGGCCCACCAGTGGAGTTCATTATGGTGACCAACAGTGGAGTTAATTTTGCAGGCCCACCCTACAGCTGTTGCACATTATGGTATGTGCCTCTCATATGCTTCCACTTGCTTTTTGACTCTTTTACTCTGCTTTTTGCTTCTCCCAAGAATTTCAAAGCAACTCCATGTCTCCCATGCTCAGGGGCCAACCGGTGATTTCACCTGTTTTCCTATAGGCCAGTCTAAGTCTGACCCTAAATAGAAATACACACATAGATATGTAGTTAAAAAGACACATATAATTACACAAATATAAATACACATAATAAATTGATATTCAAACATACACACATGTTGTCATTATAAACTTGTGACTTAGTCCTCGTTGTGCCAGTTTCTAAATTAATATCAGAATGGAAGTATGCACATTATGTCGAAAGATTGCCACCGGATATCAAGTTGATTCAAAGCAAGAGAAATTTCTTTATTATGGTTAATAACATACGCAAGCTTTGTATACATGTTGATCTGGCTTGGTTTTGCTACAATTACAAATCGTCTTTACTTCACATTCTGTTATTACAATTTGCATTACATTTGGTTAGTTTAATTCATAATACATTCAAATTCGGTTACTGCTAATAACGTACTTTATACACAAATAATGACCTTCACATTGATCGTTTGTTTTGGCTTTACTTATTAATTTAATGTTGCAGCTTATCACCTGGTTAATGAGTGACAGTCAGTTAGTTAACGTCTGTCAACGACAGAAGCCGTATTTTTGTTTTCCACATTTTCTTTTCCTTCCAGCCTTCCAGAGGTAATAGAGGCTTTTAAATTTTTTTTATCTACAAAAGAGTAGATGAGGGCTTTTATTTTGATGGAGCAAGACTGTTATTTCTAATGGTCGTCATTCCACCTGTACCATAGATATTCTGAGAAGACCGCAAAAAAAAATTCTATGTGGGTAAAATTTTAGAGAAAGAGAAAAGTACGGACTCACACGCTTGTTGCGAGGTGTTGTTTCTGTTTATTGGTGACGTTCCATGGGTTCAGTAAAAGATATGTATCTTTATTTACGGATTAATTTGATATTCCTGCAATACCAAACATATATGGTTTTTGTTATGTTTTTGCACCGTAAAAATTTTTGCAGTGGCACCATTTCTGCGACCAATAACCTTTTTTAATATTTATACCTATGGACTTGAGTGAGGGTGTATTTTTTGTAGTGTACTTTTCAATGGTACCTGTGAGGAACTGGTCAGGAGCTCATAGGTGCGAGGGGCCGAGGGGGGCGGGCCGGACGAATGACACAGATCATGGAGTGAGGCACCTGACGTTGTTCCCAACCATTGTCGCTGCTCTTTGGGAGGTCTGGTACCTGACGTCCTTAGAAACAAGTCCGGGCACAAGACGGAGGACTGGGATACACTGGAATAACGTGGAAGCACAGGACACAGACGAAACAACATGAACGGCACAGACAGTGGAGGGGGTCTTACGAGCCAGTCGGGTAACGTTTTGGGTGATGCGGGGTACGAAAACCAGTAAGCAGAGAATAGGCAGAAAGAAACCAGGCAAAAGTCAGGAGGAAAAACCAGAAATCCCACAACGAAGAATAGGGGCTAGCTACAGGAAGGTATGAGACCAGAAATATAGAAGGCAAGGGGGAATGCAAAGGAATCCTGTTAGTAGGGAAACCAGAGGGTGATAGGTGGAAGGAACAAAAGACCGAGTTGGAATACAAGGCTGTCAATCAAGGAGACCTGCCAGGAAGCAGGTTAACTAAATGAGTGCTGGGAGATTCCTGACTCATAGCGGGTTGGCCTTGAGGAGTAAAGTACAATTACAGAACAGAAATGACACAGCTGGTGAGAAAACAAAAATAAAAAGCATTAAATGTCTGAAATCACGGGTTTTTCTTTGTCGCACTGCGGGCCGGTGGTTGGCGACCAGGGGAGTTTCGAAGCTGGGGGGTCTGTCAGGCTTGATTTGACAGTACCAGTTTGGAATACATGCAACTTTTTTGATAAATTTTATTTCAATTGGCAAAAGGGTGGTGATTTGAACTTTTAATATTGTTATTGTTTTATACTTTAAAACATGGTTTATTTCGTGACTTAACTTTGAAGCCCTATGGTTGCTTCACACTTCAGGCGGCCGATCATGTGTATACAGCACTATTGCGTTGGTGATACAATGCAAATAGGGCTGTATAATATGGTGGTTTTCTATTCTTGCCGGAAAAGGCAGGAGAGTAGTAATAGAGGGGGGAGAAACATGGCAAGCAAATGGGAAGTTCTTCAGCAGGCTTCCAGGCTACCATGAAGATGTCAATCAGGGCCCACAATCGTGCAGGTGGGGGGCGCCTGATTCATTAGATGCCCGACGGGCACATACTTGCTGCAGTATCTAAAGGGTTGTCAGCTGTAATTAGCAGCCAGCATGATTCCACTACAAAGTCACCCGTGCTGACGATGAGAAGTGTACTAATGGTCCACATGCAGTAAGCGGTTAATATTTTGATTAAAACAAGCAAAACAGCTTACCTAAGCATTGTTTTGATTATTAAATACAAGGAAAACAGGTTGTTTATTGTTGGGGGCGACGGGCTTGTATTATCTGGGAGAAAATCTTTGATGTCCTGCCAGTAGCAGGCTCCACAACTCGGTCTCGCAAAGTCCGTCCAACAGGTCATGTTTTTCAGGGATTATCCCCACAGAATCCACTGACAATAATGAAATCCAGTACCGTGGTGCAATGCTAAGGGAAGAGCAGACAACATGACCTGTTGGTGGGCCTTTGAGGACTGGAGTTGAGGATCCCTACTCCAGAGGATTCTGGGAAATAGTGATGGAATGATATGGCAACCATCTCTGTTGTCATACATATATAAACAAATGTGTATTATCAGTGATTAGAAGTTGGAAGGTCAAAAAGTATACCAGATGAGGAGAATAGGTTGGTGAAATTAACGAAATTAAAACCAGGAAACAAATCTTGTAAGTCTCTGTTGGAAATGTTATGAACACTTTAATTTAATATTGAGAAGAGAACGAAGAGAATGTTTACTAAAGTCTATGTTTGTGCAAGGCTAAGGCATCCAGAGGATCAGAAAAACAAATGTCTTAGAAATATGAACATTTAAAACTTAGTGAATAATAGAGAAAACACTTAACTCTATATTTTCTCTGACAACTCCCTCCTTTTTGTTTTTATTTGTAAGATACTTCAAAGGGTGGTAATCCCAGAGTACTGGCTAATGCATCTCTAAGATATCATTAATTTTTACGTTGGTTTCTCCAAAGTGTAATCACTTTTTTATAAGGAAGGTCTAGGAGAGTTTATATACAGGGTATGAGTGGTTACTAGATTGTTGGCAGGTTTTAGTGATTATACTGTGCAGAAGAGGTAAACAATAAAATACAACAAAATCAGAATAATCAATACACAAACAGCATAAACAATAATCATAATGCTAATGGCTAACATTATTTGTATGATAAGTCAAAGGGCTATGAATACATCTGCGATGATTGTACTCCATTTTTCATACAGCCAGATATTAAATGAGTCAGTTACTTCAAAATGTTAAGCTAATTTATCTGTAAATCAGAGATTTTTTTTCAGAACTATTTTAACTGTTACTAACCATTCTTTTCTATTAAAAGTACAGGTAACCCCATTATAGCTCAGATGATGAAATTTATTTATTTTTTTTTCCAGTTGGAACTATTTATTTATATGGGGGTCAAAGGACGCTCACCTGTCATTCTTTTTTCTTGAAACACATATATATATATATATATATATATATAGATAATATATATTGGGATATATATATTAGTGAATTCCTATGCTTGAATAGTTATAAACACTGTTAAGAGCTGAAGAAATAAAAAGTTTAGTTGACCAATCTATAACTATGTCAAGGCTAAGGCATCAGGACGCCAGTAAACCAAAATTCCTAAGTTTTAGTAATATGAACATTTATAACTTAGTGAATAATAGAGAACTCTCTGGCAGATGATACACATAAAGAAACACATATAGATGTGCAAACATTCACACACATATGTTTATTTAGATATGCATGTATATACTTATGTTCACACATCTACAAATACATATCCACACATAAATATGTACATACAATATAAACTCAAGTATAAGCCGAGTTTTTCAGCACAAAAAATGTGCTGAAAGAGCCCTGCTCGGCTTATACTACAGCCGTCGGTTTCCGGGCGCTGCCATGGCCCAAGTTCTAGTGGCGATCTCTTCAGCTGTATGCTCCTCCTCTGAAAGCTCATACAGCTGACACTCGAGTCAGTCGTAGGCATCTGGGAGCTGCCATGGTCCAGACACCGGCAGTGATCTCTTCAGCTTTATAAACCTCCTCTGGGAGCATATACAGCTGAAAATATCAGACTTGCCAGCGCAGAGGCCGCACCACTCACCTGCTCTGCAGTGGACTCTGGAAGGGTGTGTGGCCTGATGACAACGTGCCCCCCTGTGCCAGGAAGAAGATGAATCACCTCGGAGCAGCGGAGGAGAGAGGTGAACATTTGTATTTTTTATTTTTTAATGCCAACATGGAAACCCTGCCTATAGTGGACATTAAACCGCCTATACCTGCCTATACCTGTCTGTGATGGTGGGACATTATCCTTGCTTATACCTTGGCCGTGGTGTTGATGGTGTGGGACGTAAACTGCCTATACCGGACTCTACCTGCCTGCGGCTATGGGGGAAATATACCTGTACTATACCGTGGCCATGGGGGCTATATACCTTCCTTTACCTGCCCCTATGGGGGGACATAGCCTGCCTATGTCGCGGCATTTCGTAATGGTTACTGGGTATCCATTTCTAATTTTTTAAATGTTATTTAAGTAGCAACTGCGCGATTTTCTACCCTTAGGCTTATATTCGAGTTAATAGTTTTCCCAGTTTCTTGTGGGTAAAATTAAAATTATTGCCTCGGCGTTATGATGTTTGGGGTCGGGCCTTGATACTGGGATTGATACCGTTATGTAGACACAAATTTAGCACATAAACAATGGGTTCCCTCAACATACGATATTAATTGATTCCAGGATGAGCATTGTATCTCAAAACCATAACTCTGTGAAAAACTGGTATTTGGTTCTGAAACCCCAAAATGTCACTCAAAATAATGCAAAATAAAGAATAAAGGAAATTAAGTAGATAAGTAATACAGATAAAGCAAATCATTGCATATAACAGTCAAGAGAAACTGCTGGAAGCTGTTAGTTACTTTCTGTTTGAGGATAGAAGCGTCTTTAGGTCATGTACTGTATACACAATGTACCAGTAAAAAAAGAAAATATTAAGCCCTCGAGCATGAGCCCAAAAGAAGGTCGCTCACCCTGGCACTTGTAAAGAGCAGTACAAAACATGTAGAAAAAAAAATTATATATGTTGTAGGATCACTCGTCATCTGTTGCTGTATAAGGTAGTGCTGGCTTGGACCTGTGGTTCTCCATCCATGCAACTCGGATCCCTGCTAGCTATTGTAGTGTAGACAAACATCTTACTTTCAATATCCAATGACCCAGCACTTCAAAGATTATGGTAAAACCATGTATTCTTTATTGTTTAATCCAAATGATATGGATATTGAAGGAACATGTAGCACCACATTGTACTGTAGAGAGGCGCTACCAGACTGCCTATTACTGCATGCTCCTCACTAATTCAAATGTTTTGAAAATTATTATTATCATTTATTTTTTTTTTAAAGGTGACATTTAGTCAAAGTGGAACGTGGTTTACATTCAAGATAAGGGGGGTTACTACATAACATATGTCAAACAAGTTACAATGGAATCGATAAATGACTATGACAAAACTGGAACAGGAGGGAGAGATGGTGCCCTTGCCGTGAGGGCATTTCTACAATCTACAATGGAGAGGAGCGGAGAAGAGACAGAAGTTGTGGGGCAGACATGTTTGTGGGGGTAGGCAACAAGGGCTGCAGGGTTATTGAAGGATTATAGGCGATCCTGAAGAGAGAAGAGATGGGTTTTGCAGGTTGCTTGTTGAAGGCTGGTGAAGGGTGTGGAGGGAGAATCTGATGTGTTGGGGGCAGGTGAGCGGTTCCAAAGAATTTTGGGAAGCACGAGAGTAAGTCTTGGATGACGGTTTGTGTGAAAAGCATTACTCATAGAAGAAAGACAGGAGAAAAAAGAAGGTCCTGTTGGGAGGAGGCGAAGACTTGCGTGAGGGGGGAGATATCTGACGAGTGAGGCGAGAGGATGTATGGAGTGAGAAGCGAAGGAGAAACATTTATGGAGAGCCTTGCTATGTCATGGGTTGAGGCGAACGTTGAAGTGAATGTCACTGGGCCACTGGGGTAGCCAGTGAAGGGAGTTGGCGAGGGGAGAGGCAGAGGAGTAGCGAGAGAGGCGCAGTGGATATGTAGAAGAATGGCAGACAGAGTGAGGATGGTTTGTTGAAGGGGAGCAAGGACTGCTAGGACGGGAGGCCACAGAGAAGGGGTGTTGCAGTAGTCTAGGGCAGGAGATAGACAAGGGCATGGGACTAGCATTTTTTCGTGAGTGTCGGAAGGTTGAGGATGCAGGAGAACATTTCTTTTCAGGTGGGGTGGCGGGAGGGGCAGAGGTAAGGGCTTGGTATGCGTGGTGTTGGAAAAGAAGCGACGAGAGGGAGTCGAGAGAAGGTGTTATCCCAAGGCAGCTAAGCGGACTTGCGGAACAGGTGGGAGAAGTGAGGGAGTGTTGACTGTGACAGAGAAGATTAGGTGAAGGGGATGGAGTGGGGACAGGTGAATGATGGATGAATTCGTGTTATATCGCTCATTTAGGTTTAGGAGATGGGAGGAGAAGAAGGAGGAAATGGACGATAGACAGTCTGGGATTTGGGAGAGCAGAGAGTTTATATCTGAGCCAGAGATGTAGAGTTGTGTATCGTCAGCATGTTGGTGGTATTGAAAGCTGTGTGAAGCTATGAACTGACCCAGGCCAAGAGTGTAGAGAGAGAAGAATAGTGGGCCCAGGACTGACCCCTGAAGGACACCAACAGAGAGAGGACGAGAGGAGATAGTGTGAGAGTGAGAAACACTAAGAGCGACATGTATGAACAGGGCTGCACCAGAAGTCCGACATCAGGCGCAGCGCCGTTCGCTGTAGTTTTAAATCTCCTGCACGCCAATATCAAGTGTATTACAGAGCACCCGCGGCACTTTGTAATGCTCCAAAGATCAGGGGGTGTACTGGAGGTGGGGCGCACTAGAACCGTACAAAGCTACACATTTATAGCTTCAGTCCAGCAGTTCTAGGCACATTACTGGTGGAACAGATAAACCACTTTCAAAGTGGTTTACCTGAGTCAGAAGTGTTGTCTTAGTGCTAGAATGCACCTGATTTATGACCCGCATTAGACCGGGTTCATAAATTCAGGCGCATTCTATACTATTCTAATGTGCATAAAAATTAGCGTCTAAGCGCCAGAAATCATATATGTCATCCTGGATGTCCGATCAGTGAGGTAAGAGGAGATCCAGGAAAGGGCCAAGTCTGTGATGCCGAAGGATGAGAGGATTTGTAGGAGGATTGAATGGTCTATGGTGTCAAAGGCAAATGACAGGTATAGAAGGAGAAAGAGTAATGGCATGAGGCTTTAACAGTTGCTATAGGTCATTGGTGACCTTGGTTAGGGCAGTTTCGGTAGAGTGGTGGGGTCGGAAACCAGATTGTAGTGGGTCAAGAAGAGAGTTGGTGGAGAATAATTGGTTGGATCTTCCAGTTAATCACGTGTACCAAAGATCTGCAGTATCTATGACATTTTATGCTGAGTCTGGTTTCAAATATGCAGATATTCAAACACACATATGCTCATATAGTACTACATGTACATGCGTTTGTTCTGTATACACATATAGAAAATAGGTTTACACACATACAGTTGGAAGAAAAAGAAAGTGAACCCTTTAGGAAGTACCTGGATTTAAACATTAATAAAATATGGTTGCCATAAAAATCACAATTATAGACAAACACAATATTAACTAAGCACACAAAAAAATGGTACTGTTTGTGATTAGGGATGATAATCGACAAAGTTGAAATCGGCACGGTTTTTAGGTTGATCGGAAATTTCCGATCACGCGATATTTTTTGGTGAGAATCTGCACATAATCTATTACTATCGCGCCATTTTTGCCGCTTCCTGTCATTTTGGCGGCCAGCAAATCAGCTTAGAGCATAGAGCAGGGTGAGCTGGGTGTGCGTCATCATGATTGTGATGTGTATGGTTGTCATTGGCTGGAAAAATTACATGACCTCGTTTTGCATAGAACAGCGTTTCCTGTTCATCATCAGTGTTTCTGTGTCTCTCACTAGAGCAGGACGTGTGCTAGATCTCTCTCAATACAGCTCAGCTCAGAGACACAGTTCTCTTTATTCATACAAACTATGCTTTTAGCTGTGAACATCAGAACATAGGTAAAATTAGAGAATTTCAGCTCTTAGTTAGTTAGACAGAGACTTTTAAAGAAGGATCTAGCACTGTAAAGCCATGGGGGAGAAGGGAAGGGGGCAGGGGGCGGGCGAACACAGACAGACAGGCTTTTGAAAGGAGAGTGTATATTGTGCAGCCCAGACTCTGCTTTGAACCTGCATTGAAATGGCTTTTTGTTTTTACCACTTTTTGGCCAGCACACCTCGCACCTGAGGTGAAATTGTACCTTTTATTTTGTGCAGCCCAGTTTTGTTCAAAGACCCAACTTGTACTTATATTAGGATACAGAACTTTTCTAGTAACTGCAGGTGTATGTCATAGTTGCAAAACCCACCTTTTCTTATCCGTATAACTTTTAAATAGGTGTTTTTTTACTTTGGCTCAGCCCAGTTTTGTTCAAAGACCCACCTTGTACTTATATTAGGATACTGAAATGTTCTAGTAACTGCAGGTGTATTTCATAGGTGCAAAACCCACCTTTTTTATCCATATAACTTTTAAATAGCTGTTTTTCACTTTGGTGCGGCCCAGTTTTGTTCAAAGAGCCACCTTGTACTTAAATTTGAATACAGAACTTTGGTAATAACTGCTGTTGTATTTCATTGGTGCAAAACCCACATTTTCTTATCCGTATAACATTTAAATAGCTGTATTGAACTTTGGTTCGCCCCAGTTTAGTTCAAAGAGCCATCTTGTACTTAAATTTGAATACATAAATTTTGTAGTTACTGTTGGTGTCATTGGTGCAAAAACCACCATTTGTTATCCGTATAACTTTTAAATAGCTGTATTGCACGTGGTGCGGCCCTATTTTTTTTTTTTCAAATACCACGTACGACAATTTTGATCGATAAAATTTCTAGTAACTGTTCTCGTTTGTCATTGCTGCAAAAAACGCAATTTCTCATCCGTGTAACTTCTGAATATTTTTATTGCGCTCGGTGAATCTCGGTTTGGTGCAGATAGTGCACTTGTATGATAGTTTGTTGAAAACTATCAATTCCTAGTCCTACTGGGCAGTTGTAAATCAGTTGATTTTGTCTTACGGTTCTTCCACCAGACCACATTTCACAGGTATTCACTAGAAACCATTCGGTTTCTAATCCTAGTTGGCTGTAGGAAATTAGAGGGATTTAAGAATAGCTGTGATTTGCCATCTTTCAATAAGGGACTTTCAAAAACTCTTCCATACCTTCTTAAATTTTTATCTTTCTGAACATGGAGCGAAATGCAGGTGGTAAGCGAGTAAAGAGGGGTGTAGGACATGGAGGTAGAGGTACGAGAGAAGGTGCTCCTTCTAGTGCTGGCGACAAAACGCAAGCCAGTCATCGCTGGGTCAGGGCCCTGTGAATCTCAGTAACGAACAGCGTCGCCAATCTGTTCTTCGGTGGTTGATGCAACCTGCATGCTGCGGTCCAGGACAGGGTAGTCAATGTCAGTTCAACTAAAATGGTGGTTCAAAGACTCCTTTTGGCCACTTTTTAAATTGGGGGTCATGCGGTTGGGCTCATGCTGTGGCCCAGGACAGGTATAGTCAATGTCCAGTTCAACTAAAATGGTGGTTCAAAGACTCCTTTTTCTGGCACTTTTTAATCTGTGGGTCAGACAGGTTTAAGGGTCATGCTGTGGCCCAGGACAGGTATAGTGAATGTCCAGTTCAACTAAAATGGTAGTTGAAAGACTTCTTTTTCCGTCAGTTTTTAAATCTGGAGTTCATGCAGGTTTGGGGCTCATGCTGTGGCCCAGGACAGGTATAGTCAATGTCCAGTTCAACTAAAATGGTGGTTCTAAGACTCCTTTTTCCGGCACTTTTTAATCTGTGGGTCAGACAGGTTTAATGGTCATACTGCGGTCCAGGACAGGCATAGTCAATGTCCAGTTCAACTAAAATTATGTTTCTAATACTCCTCTTTCCGGCGATTTTTAATCTGTGGGTCATGTAGTTTTAAGTGTCATGCTGCGGTCCAGGACAGGGATAGTCAATGTGCAGTTCAACTAAAATGGTGGTTCAAGTAATACTGCCTTCTGTCACTTTTTAATTTGTGGGTCATGAAGGTTTAAGGGTCATGCTGTGGTACAGGACAGGGATAGTGAATAGTCTGTCAGTTTTTTTCTGTGACTCTTGTTGCTAATTGTCTTGCCTAAGATGTAACATGTATCCATTTTACTGTTGTGGATGTTAATTCCAGCTTCTCCACCCTTGTTTAGGTATAAGAATGAAGCTGTTGTTCCTCTCCCATAGACTTAATGGTCATCGGCGATTATCTCTTATCGGATATCGGCACGATAATTGACGATATCAACTATCGATCTGATGACGATAGTTGACGCAATCGCTCATCACTATTTGTGATATTTTTGAGAACGTTGAGTAAACATCCCCAACGCAGGAAAAAGGAATCTCTATATTAATGACTGTTTCATGAGCCTATTGGTAAAAAAAGTTTTTTGATACAGGGCATAAGATTGGAAGTATGGTTTTCACAGTTGCTTTGCCCATTACATAAATTTACAGAAAGTCTGGTTAATGACAAATCTGAAGAAAGATTGATGTAGGCCATGCCTCCATGCAAACAACTTTCAATGGACTTGAATAGAAATTGGCATGAGGTATGCTTGAGATCTTGGTACACATTAATTCATGGTTACACAATTTGTCTACCAATGGTGAAATTAACGAACTATAATGAACTATAGCTATTCTCCAGAGGAGAGATTATCTTGTAAGATTGGTTTTAGGAGCACAATGACCATAGTGGTAAAAAAGAAGTTAATGGTTACACAAAAAGACTGACAGGAGACTTTACAGACTCCTAACTCCTCTGTTCAAATGACAATTAAAAACCTAGAGAACAATAGTATTTGCAAAAAGACACCACAAATGAAGCTGCTGCCTAAAAAAATGGCCCTTCTAAAGTTTGAAATAAACTAATGTAAGGGTATGTTCAGATGGATATAGTGCAGGTGTATAGAGGCACGTACTGTGTGCAACGCTATATGCCCGAAGCTTCAGAGGGATGTGCTAGCCAGCGCGTACCTCTGAAGCCTCTCACCGACTGTCTTTCATCCCGGTGCGTAATTGCCAGGAAGAATTGACATGGGCGCGTATTGTGCACTGGGGGAAAGAGTAGGTATTGAGAGCTATGAATTACCATATTGTCAGCCCATACTTCGGGGTGTATTGAAGCACAATTACACGGCGAAGTACGGACGTTGTGTGAACATACCCTATCCAAGAATGCTCATAAGGCTGGGCTTCCTCTCATAATAGGACCACTCTCAATTTACATAAATCTAAACAAAGAACCACTTATTGACTTTAACATTAAAATTATAATAGAACCGAGGTATATAATAAGTGACCCGTGCAATTTCAAGCCAAACCATCAGGAGTTAGTGTGTGGCATAGCAAGGCATAACAGTACAAATCAATTAATGCAATATATATTAAAAGTTTCCATATGTATATTGTAATAATAGCCATTCATAATATAAAGTGGAAGCTACTGAATGCGAAATGCATATTTGGGAGTCAAGCTTGGGTTCTTCCATGGGTAGGTTTGTGTAAATTATGTATGGCTATTATCACAAGATACATATGGAAACTTTTGATATATATTGCATTCAATGATTTGTACTGTTATGTCTTGCTATGCCACACACTAATTCCTGATGGATTGGCCACATACTCTGTTTAAGTTTAATATGAATTAATAACAAGTATGAAGTGATATGTAATGTAATGCCATTACCTTTGGGCTTGTAATTACATGGGTCACTTTCTTTATACTTTGGTTTTATTATATTTTAAATGTTATAGTCAACAAAGATTGGAATTTTTAATGACCAAATACACTCTAAGTGGTTCTTTGTTATGACCATTCTAAATTTTGTCTGCGACCACCTAAATGTTCCACAATGCTTATGAGAAAATGTTGTATGGAGAGATTAGACAAATGTGTAGCCATTAGCAAAAATGCACAATATTTTACAATAAAAAGAAAAATGTACACCAATACCGATACCTCATCCTAAATTTGAAGCATGATGGATGGATCATCATGGTTTGGGGCTGCTGTGCAGCCTTAGGGCATTGATGCCTTGAGATCATGAAGTAACAATTAGGGACGAGCGAATGGAATCTAACGAAGTGGAATTCGTTTTGAATTTCCAGAAAAATTCAATTCTAAACGAAGCTGAACTTCCTGTCAATTCGTGGTAACAAATCATCTATTTTCGAAAATGGCTGTGAGCACATGGCGTGACATGGGGCAAAGAACTATGGAAGAAAGAAAGTAACGCCCTCAATGCCATGACATGCAGACATGAAGACAAACAGCAGCCAGCAAGATTCTGTGATGTCACAGCCTTATAAATAGGCCAGTCATTTTACATTCTGCCACTTGCCACCGTGTCTCTTATGTACAGGGATCTCTATGCAGCAGCACTAGATTGCACTCTGTGCCAAATTCTTCCAATTTTGTAGTTACTGGGGTGAAATGCCTTTCAACTACACAGTGTTGTGGTGTGTGTGTGTGTGTGTGTGTGTGTGTGTGTGTGTATGTGTGTGTGTGTCATATTCACACATGTTCCTGAACCAGCATTTTTTATTTTGGGATATTGCTCTCTGTGGCAAAGAGTTACTTTATTCACTTACTGTGGTGAACTATCTTTGAAATACAGTGTGTGTATTTCTCACATACACACATCTTCATTACAGCCAGTTCAGTCTTTTGGGATATTGCTCTCTATGCCAAATACTTAATTTTTCACTTATTGTGGTGAACCATCTTTGAAATACAATGTGTGTATTTCTCACATACACACATCTCCATTACAGCTAGTTCAGTCTTTTGGAACATTGCTCTCTGTGCCAAAGAGTGATTCACCACAATAAGTGAAAAAGTAACTCTTTGGCACAGAGAACAATATCCCAAAATAATAACCTGCCTGTAATGGAGATGTGTGTATGTAAGACATACACACACTGTATTTCAAAGATAGTTCACCACTGGTCAGTGAACTTGAGATGTGGCAACTACATCTCATGGCCACATGAGTCTGGTGGGGGCTGAACTGGAGGAGGAGGACATTGCAACACAAGCAATGTCTAAAAAAGAGGAGTGGTTTTTGTACCCAGGTGATAGGAGAGGAGGAGCAGGAGCATCCGGAGGAGGTAAAAGGAGATGAGAAAGATGAGACAGATGGCCCAGACACATCGTGGCAGTATACCGTGGAGATGGAGGCAGGGAGTCCCTTAGAGTCACTTGCACAGATGGCCCACTGCATGCTGATTTGCCTGGTTAGTGACAGCTGAATAGTCACCTTCTGGCAGATGGAGGACTTCTTGCTCGCCTTTTTTCAACTGCCGAGAGGGAGGACAATATAAAGTACTATAGAGACATTCTATGTAGTCAGTTGGCCATTGCCTATCTGCGCCATCATCCATCCTCTTGCAGGTCTGACCAGAGGGTTCCTCAGCACTCACGTACCAATGCCATGGCTGCTGTGGGTGTGAGGGAGTTTAGGAGCAGTACCAGCTCCATCAGCAGCAACCTGAGTCTAGAGTCGTTGGTGAGCAACATTAGTCACCTGCCTAGTGAGGAAGGTTTTTAGCAGAAGTAGTAGCACCTGGAGCAGAACCTGAACCAGCAGGTGGTAGCCTACTTGGACAGCACCCTGCCACCCCACATTGAAGATCGGCTGGACTACTGGGCAGCCAAACTGGATTTGTGGCCGCAACTTGCCGAGTTTGCACTGGAGAAGCTGCCCTGCCCAGCCGGTAGTGTGGCATCAGAGCGGGTGTTCAATGCGGCGGGGGCAATAGTTACCCCAAGGAGAACTCGTCCACCTGAAATGTGGAGAGACTTGCCTTAGTCAAGATGAATCAGGCGTGGATCAGCCAGGATTTCCACACACCAATGCCTGATGCATCAGATTAGATCAGCAATGCCGCCTCACCCAAACTTTGACAAATGAGTCTGGATTCTTCTGGCTACCTGCTTCAGCTACTATTCTGATGCTGCCATCTGCCTAATGCCACATGTCTGCTGCCAGGGACTGCCACACATCTGCTGCCCACCATCTTTACCAGGAACTGATATTGCCACCCACCACCCCACTCTTCACTGGGCCTTTATGTAGCCTTCTGATGATGCTACCACCTCACCACTCAGGTCTACTCATGCTGCTGCTGCTGTCACCTCCAGGCTATGTCACCATGTCACTCTCTGGCTTGATGCTGCTGCTGCCGCCACCTTAAAATTCTGTCGCCTAGCTGACGCCTCCTCAAAATTATGTCATTGTGCCACACCCCGGCTTGCTGCTGCTGCTGTTGCTGCCGTCACCTCCACAGTGTGTCATTGTGCCAAGCTGCTGCCACCTCCACAATCTGTCATTGTGCCACTCTGTGGCCTACTCATGTTGCCACCACCTTCACACTCTGTCATTGTGCCACTCTGTGGCCTACTAATGCTGTTGCCAACTGCCCACTCTCTCACTCGACCACCCTGTGGTTTCCTAATGCTGTTTCCACCCTCCACCACTCAATGACGTTGCCACTATGTTTCGTTTTCTCCTTCTTTTAATCTGTCAGAAGGAATGAAAAGGACAAACAAAACCGATTATGTCTTTGGAGAAGCAGTAAGACCAGTATGACATGGTCCTTTGTTTGCATCCGGGTTGTCTGATGATGAGGTAGCTAAAAGCAGGAGTGGATACAAAACACAGAAGACAAGCAAATATTCCATTTACTTGTCATCTCTGTTTTGGATCAACTCCTGTTTCTTTTTGGCTTTAACACTACTGATGGATTTTTGACCGATATTGAAAGCAGACACTGACGGATCAAAGGAAGGGCAAAATGATCAGTAACGTCAATGCAAAATTACTGCCGACACCCTCTCCACTCTTTCAGGGGTGGGGAGGGCTCTACATGTATCAACGTTTAACAGAACAGGTTCTGTCATAACCTGTGGAATAATGTGATGACAGTGTAAAAGGAGTGCTATAGTGGGATCTTTGCGCTCTGCTTGGTTTTTTCGAGCTGGCGATAACATTACCTTGTCAGGCTGTGTTCCCACTGTAGTTATTTGGTCAGTTTTGCCCCCATAACTGCCCAGATAAGTAAAGTGTGAAGTGATTCTAAGAGCGGTGCCGGTCATCTGCGTGTCATACTAAAACACAGCATTGTTTCAATACCAATCCATGCTCCCTATGCATATTTCAGCAAGGCACAATGTTCGACAACACCATACAGGCGCTCTACAGCCAGTAAGTAACTGTTTTTTGATGCTATTCGTCGTGAATAAATTCGGAACAAAACAAATTTTTGGGACAAATTCGGAGAATCAGCCGAATCAAATTTTTGAGACATTCTCTCATCTCTACTAACAATGAATTCAAAGGTGTATCAAAGTCTTGTACAAGGTAATGTAAGGACAGCAGTCCATGACCTCTAGCTGAAGAGACAGTGGGCCTTATGTATGAAAACTATCTAGCAGTAAGACTGTCTTTGTTGCCTATAGCAACATACTTGAGACTACAAATATGATTTGGATAACATTGAGAAGGAATTATGGTCATTTCCTCCACAGAAATGGGTTTCAGTTCGTTAATATTTCTGAAATGCCATGTATGCACAGTCCAAGTCTAGCCACATGAATACATTAATCCTTTTTTTTAACCATTCTTAGGATTAATTACTAATTTGCTTTGGTTCATCATTTTGTTGCTACACACGTAGGGCCTTATGTATGAAAACTGTCAAGCAGTAAGACTGTCTTTTTTGTACATAGCAACCAACCAAAGCTCAGCTTTCATTTCAAATAGTGCTCTGGAAAAATAAATGCTGAGCTCTGATTAGTTGCTATGGGCGACAAGGAAAGTCTTAGTGCCAGACAGTTTTCATACCTAAGGCCCAATGTGTTTAGCAAAAAAAACAAACAAATGAACCAAAGCAAACAAGTAAATCATCCAAAGAATGATTAAAAAAAGAAAAATCATGTATTGGAATACCCAAATCAGAGTCTATTGAGATGCTGTGGCTAGACTTAGACTGTGCATACATCGCATCCCAGAAATATCGATGAACTGAAACACATTTTCATGTGTTATCCAGAATCCCTTTTCAATGTTATTCAATTCATATTTTTAGTCTCAGGTAATATTTAGTGGAGGTGACTGCAGTGAAAGGGGATCTTTCTCCGCACTGGGGATGTCTACTGAATGTACTCAATAATAGACATTAGCAGTGCAATGTCTATTAATAGTTAGATTGTGTTTGATTATAATTGTGACTAGATAACAATTATTCAATATTTGATAAGCAATAAATGTAGTAAGACAGATAACACACCAAACCAGTGTCAAGATTATGTTCAAGAGCACAGTATGCACTTTGTATAATAACGTCAAGTGAAGGAATGTTGGGCAGCTTCAATGGATGTCAGCAGGTATGCTGAGCCAATGAAGAGTATATTAAATAATGTATAATATAGTGTGGTAGCTGACATCTATTGATGCTGCCTAGCAGTCCTAGCTCTGCACTTGAAGTTAGTTTAGGAGGTGCATACTGTGTTCTTAAAGTTCATGTTTGCTTAAGGATACAATGCTGGGATCCTCTTATCTACTGTTCATCTCTTAATGCAAGGCAACAGCACTTTTCTCCCTTGCTTAGCAGCATTAAAATATTTAAATTCTGCATGTTGGGAACAAATATGAACGATCTTCATAATAATATCAGGAGGAATTAAGCATATAGTGTAGCTTGATTGTTGAACTTCGAATTTCATCAATTGTGAGGAAGAGACAGGCATGGCAATGGAATGAACAGCATCTTGACGCTAGTCATAAATATAATGGTGGATGAATTGAACAGGCTTTGCAGCTGGTGTAATATTGAAGGATAAAACTAGCCTGTCAACATGAGTGTATTGTTTGCTATGTTTGACCAGTCTGTGCGTCTCAAGAACGTTAAAGGAATTATTCACTAAAAAAAATTGACATTAAGGCCACAGTGGGAAAAAAAGAAAAAAAAAGGTGATACTTACCTACCTATTCCCCCCAATGAAGCTCTGGGCTCCAAGTAGTCTGCTCCTCTTGACTTCTGGGTTCTCATCCCAACACATAGGAGAGGCTCAAACTCAATTCACTTGCAATAGAGCACAAGCCTCTCCTGTGTTTTGGAACAAGAACCTAGAGGTGAAGAGCAGTGGATTGCCAGGAACCTACCTCTACACTGCTGCTGCTGCTCCTGGCAATCCACTCCTCTTCACACCTAGGTTCTTGTTCTAACACATAGGACAGGCTTGAGCTCCATTGTAAGTAAACTGAGCACGACTCTCTCCTCTGTGTCAGGACGAGAACCCTGACGTGAAGAGGAGTAGACTGCTTGGAGCCTGAAGCAGCAACTGAGGGGAGCACGTAGGTAAGTATCAGTTTTTTTTTCTTTTTTTTTTGCCCAACATGGCCCCAGTGTCATGTAATTTCCTTTTAGTGGACTTCTCCTATAATGGAAAACATACCTGCCCTTGGAATGGACAATTATCTACACATCCTGGGGTAATGAAGATTGCCTCAGACCCAGGAGATCATCAGGTCATGACAAAGATGCCATCAACTGGAAGATGGTTGCCACTGTGACAGGGAGACCTGTATCATATTACTGGAAGCTGATTGGAGAAATGATCATGAAGAAAGCCAGATGATACCCCATGAATGGAATTGTAGGTGCATGTGGGTGTGGATGTGATTTTAATTACATGTATATACAAGATTATGACTGTAACTGTATTCAAAATATGACTGTAACAGTGCAGAATGGTTCACAGCCTGCAGTTCATTCTAGGTCTGAACTGTATAACATTATTCCACCTAACACCAAGAAATAGAAAGCATTTACAACTTGTGTTTCCTGCTATTTCTTCCTTTTGACCTATAGTTAACTGTTTGCTTTTTATTTTTATGTTTCTTTGTATTTTTTTGACCTTTGTCTGCTAAAGCTTAAAACATAAAGGGAATCTGTCGCCATTTTTATTTTGCTAATTAAGATCCTGATCCATATTATTTTCTTCTTAGCCATTTTTATTTTCTGACTGTAGATTTCTCAATTGGGTCATCTATATATGATTGTGGGGACAGCATTCTTGTCTGCACTGCTTTTACCAAAAACTAGAGATGTGTTTTACAGAAGATTCATGGAAATTAGAACCTATGAACTGGATCAGTCCCATCAACTTCTAAAGTAGAGTTTTCTAGGCATGATCTGTGATCTGGGAAGGAGTCAGTATGCAGGGAGGAGGAGAGAGGAAGCTGTGCCTATCTCCTATTGTAGATCCTGTGTTATCTATATACATTGTATAACCCTGCTTATACTGATCATGAGCAGGAGGTGTCAGAATATTATTAGGTATAGTAGCTAAAGTGAAAACTGCAGGACTAAAGAATTTTTAAAAAATATTGAAAGTGATATGGAAAATGTAAAAAAAAAATCTTAAAAATGTGTATAAAAACAAGAATTAAACAATAAGTCATTTTTGATGACACATTCCCTTTAACTAAGTTTGGTCCTTGTATGCTCTAAATGAATCCATGCCCTTTGCTAAAAGTGTTTAACTCTTTGATTGCTGGAGAGCAGTGTGTGCGTGTTGCAGACCCATCTCACACATTTAATTAGTGGTGGCAGTGTGTAGCTAGGTTGTGTGAACTGTGTTGAGGTGTGATTTATGCTCCATTTCCAACTTGCATGGAAGATAAGAGCAAATCTGAATGAGTAAAAATAGATTAGCCCTTTGTTTCACCCATGTCACATGCTGGAGAATTGTGTTGATGACTGCACTTATGTTAAAAAAAAAAGTGGGATGCCACTGTATGAAAGAGTGGAACAGAATTGGCTATTTTATAAAGCTGAAAAAAATGTATACCAACCTATTTCAGTTAGACAGAGGCTTAAAGGACACTCTTTTGTTTTTTGTTGGGTAAATGGAGGCTTATGAATATGTTTAACATGTGTGCCTGGAGATCTCCTTTTGCATACGCCGAGATACATTGGGAATTTAGTTTGACAAGGAAACTATCAATATTCTATACATTAAGTGGATCACATTAGTTACAATCCAGATAGTTTAAAGACCGTTCACTCCTCCTAGGCACAGAAGGTTGTTTCTCACCAACACAGTAAATATTATACAGAACTAATAAATGAAGTTTGGAAACGGGTGATTTGGAGCAATGAGATGAAAGTCAATAAACTGGGCCCTGATGGGTACAAATTGGACTGGAAGAATCAAGGGAAAAGGGGACTGACAGATCGAGATATTGAAGGATCTGTCAAGTTTAGTGGAGGAAGTTTGATGATATGGAGTTGTGTCACAACCAAAGGCATTGAATACTTGACCAGTATCGATGGTGGTTTAGTGCTGAGCTATAGGTGAGTATCTGAGTTACTTTGTACACTCGAGTACTATTGATATGAAAAGGAAGATGTAGTGTTCCAGCAGAACAACGACTAGAAGCATATGTCAAAATTGTTGAAATGGTTCAATGACAGTATGAAGTAGAGTTGCTGGATTGACATGCACAGTACCTGGACTTTAACCCAATTGAACACATGTGGGTTAAGTTAAAGAAAAAGCTGTACTTGTCCCTAAGGGTGACCGAGCACCAACATGTGTAAAAAACCTGGGATCAGATTTTGACAAGTTTAATTCGACCAGAGCTCCCCAAAAGGGAAATTTCGGGAAGTGTTGAAAATCCACGGGTGGTTTTTCAAAATATAAAAAAATAATAAAAAAAAAGGGCGACATACCCCAACACCCAAAACCCAGTTTTTTTTTTATTTTGCGGAAAACTCACTTTTTACCCCATATTCTTTTTGAAAAATGGCTGCAACACCAAAACGGGGCGCATTATATCCGGGAAGACACTTTTAATTTCCAAAATACTTTCCCTGTGCCCCCCCGTCGCGAAAGGGCGCCTACTAGGTCCCTTACATATGTTATGCCCCCCCGTGGGGAAAATGACTTCAAAGATGATTCAAAATGTTGGGGGCCTTTGCAAGCCCCTTTTTGATACTGCCCCCTTTTTTGTTTTGAGGCCCCTTTTTTGATACGATGGCCCCTTTTTTGATACGATGCCCCCTTTTTTTGATACTATGCCCTTTTTTGATGCAATGCACCCTTTAGATACAATGCCCCCTTTTTTGATCAATCCCCTTTTTTGATAAAAAACCCCCCCTTTATTGATACAATCCCCCTTTTTTGTGAAATGCCCCCTTTTTTGATCGATGTGCCTTTTAGGCGCATTAAGAAACAGGGCAAGGTTTTCCGACCCCAAAATTTTTAAAAAGTATCGGACCTTCAGGCGCACTTTACATTGATTTAATGTGCCTAAAACTGGCATAGATGCGCCACTTTTCGGCCCTGTCACCCATAATTTAGATTTTTTTTGGGAATAAAACCATAACAATGCATATAAATGACAATAATCGATTACAAAAGAAATATAAATATTTGCGGTCAATTTTATTATAAGATAGATAAGATGTTTGCTAAAAGTGTCGTAGACATATGTTCAGAGCTGTAGTGGATGGTGAGATATGGAGGCTGATAGTCAAAACTTCAAAACATTGTCACTAGAGATGGGCGAATTGATTCTAACGAAGTGGAATTCGTTTGAATTTAGAAAACTCGGTTCTGAACGAAGTCGAAGTTTGGTTACTTCGGGTGAACGAAGTGTGCTTTTAATTGATAAAATGGCTGCACACATGGCGTTAATGGGGCCAAAAAATTTGGGGAGAAAAAAGGGCATAGCCTGCATGACATGTGCAGAGATAAAGCCAATCAAGCCCGGGCGGGATTCTTGAACCCCAAAGCCGGGCCGCGCGGGGCTCATACCGCTCTACTGTACGACAGGGAAAGGGTGCCCCCGGGGTGATTGTTACTAAAAACTGATTTTTAACGGGATTTTTGGGGGGTGTCTCAGCTTTTTTTCAGAGACTGCTTCCTTAACGTTCTATTTCTTTTTTTTTGGGGGTATTGGGGAATTGAAATCCAGTGGGTCCACTGCAAAAAAATTTACATTTAAATCCATCTGCTCACAGCACATTGAATTTTTCAAGGGGAATCTAAGCCTTTTCCTGTTGTATTCATTTAAAGAAACAGCGTTTTTTACAAAAACAAAAAAACCCCTTCTTTTTTGGGCTGCCAATTCTTTGGCGAAATTTACATCCAGGGGGTTAATTAAGCGTTGTTATTCACGTGGTGACTCCAAAAACCCGCCATTTTCACCGCCAAAATAATACATTTTTCCTGTAGCCAATTACAAGAAAAGGGTTTAAATACAATTTTATCTCTTGTTGTGTGGGGTAAAAAAAAACACTGCATTGTAACCGCTACAAAGCTTGTAGTTTGTGGTGCTCATACCCCTTTTGGGCGCAATTTACATCCAGGGGGGGTTAATTAAGCCGTTGTTATTAACTGTGGTGACTCCAAGAAACCGTATTTTCCCCCCCCAAAATATAAAAATTTTTTCCCTGTAGCCAATTCACAAGCAAAGGTTAATTACAATCTTTTGTTGTGGCGAAAAAACCCCACATTGTAACACCTAAAAAGCTAGAGTTTGTGGGGCTCAATTCTTTGGCACAATTTACAACGGGGGGGAAAATTAAGGTTGTTTTTCAGCTGTGTGACTCCAAGAACTCATTTTCACCGCCCAAAATATATAATTTTCCTGTAGCCAAATTCCCAAGAAAAAGTTAATTACAATTTTATCTTTTGTGTGTGGCTAAAAAAAACCGCATGAACCGCTACAAACCCAGTAGTTTGTGGTCCAAATTCTTTGGCGAAATTTTTAAATCCAGGGTTACTAAGTATTTTTTGCAGTTGCACTCATAAAAGAAATTTTCTTTTTCACCGCCACAGAAGAAATCTTCAAATTCAATCCGAAGGTTTTAATTTTAAGCCTTTACATTCAGAAAAAAATACACAGAGTTTTTAAACGGCACTACATATTTTTCCTGCCCATTGTGGAGCGCAATTTATATCCAAGTTTCCCGAAGCTTCTTATTTGGGTTCTTTGATCAAATCAGGGTGTAATTTATCAATACAGATATCCACAAACAGTGTCTAAAATTTAAAACAAAAAATTTCAACAGAGAGGGGGCAGGCCTTCGCCTGCAATGGAGAGGCACAAATATTCCTGGAGCGGGCCCCATCGCGCCAGCAAGGGACTCCAGAAAAGGATCACCGGTGGGCCACAACTCCCCGCTGTATCTGCCCGTGTGCTATAGCAACCCAAGGGTTTTGAGGGGGTTACAGGCACCCACTTCCTCCCAATGACATCTGAAAACCCCCAGCCAAGATTCGTGGGAACGTCAAAAAAACCCCTTATTGGCATGGCCCGGAGGGGTCGCGGCCTCCCGTCCTCAACCCGCCTCTGTTCCATCCGGGTTTCCCTAAACCAGGATCTACTATTTGGTCTGGGCTCAGCACCACTAATAGCGAAGATGAACAATTTGGGAGGGCAATAACACTACTTGGCAGGGGAAAAAAGGGGGCCAAAATCCCCTGCTTTTTCCAGTAGGCGGCAAAGTAAGATTTGAGAGTGGCATGGAGGGGCCTTTTTTTGGAGGGGGTCACCCTCCATACAAAGGGGTGATGAGGACACCCCTGACGATGAAACACAAAAAGATGATGTTTGTAGCCGACCGCATTGGGACCGGGGGGGGAAAAAAGGGTTTTTATCATCGTCAGGAAAGGGGGGCGTCAGCTTGGCGCAGTAGCGGGCAGCCAGAAAGTGGGCGTGTGGCCCCCTGAGTAGCAGATAGCACCCCAGGTAGGTGGGACCAAAGCCCACGGGGTAAAAAAAAACCCCTTCGCGGCCCAAGAAAGTAGCGGCACAGGGGCTCAGCGAGGGAAAAGCGGGGGCAGTAGTCACTCAGCGGAGCGTTGGGGTAAAATCCGATATTCGGCGGTTTTGCAGTTCTTTGCTAAACCCCGGGATAGCCGTTTGGGGTAAGAAAAATCGGTAAGCAGAAAGTGAAGCGGGGCCGGGGAGCAAACCTTTGGGGCCCCCCAGGCCCTGCACAACACATGCAGGTCACCATCCGGGGGCCTGGGAGAAAACTGGCTAAATGTGGTGTCCACCTTCCCCCGCAGAAACACAGCAGAAACGCCCCATGGCACGTTCCATTGCACAGTCAAGGCTCCCCCACCTCTGCAGAAGGGAGTTGTTTCTCTTTGAATCATCTCCCGGTCCAGAGCTCCTGCCCCCCTACTTTTTGGCGCCAGCAGTCGTTCCGAGGCGATTGCAAAAGAGAAAAACAAAAGCGCCCAAACCCATCCAAAAGGTACACCCTTGCCGTGCTCCGTCCTTTTGGGGGTATGGGACCCCTCCCTTTAATTTTTGGTGGCTCTGACCGTAAGAAACAATGGCTTTTGCCGAGCCGGGATGGAGATTCCAAAACCCCAATTTTCTTTTCCAAAAAGGAAATACCAGCACTTCATAAATTTTAGAACAGAAGGTGGGCCAGTCCTTGAGCTTTTCGGGTTTGTTCCAAGGTGCAGGCGCGGGGGGCTGGACTGTAATACGGTCAGGGCCATACAGTTTTTACGGCCCACTGGGTGAATGGCTCCAGGGCCCAGGCACCAAAACCAAAAACCTGGACGGGGAGCCGCTTTCTCCCACTTACAAAAAGGGGCCCTGCCCAAAAACCCCCTCCTCCCCTTCCCCCACCATTCACCCCACAATAACCCATCAAACCCCTGTGTAGGGCAAAAGCGGGTTTTCACGCAGTTTACACCTGCTGCCTCGGCGAACAAGTCACTAGGGGAGGAATGCTCCGCTTTAGCAGCAAAAAAAATCGTTGGGGTGGCTTTTCCGGGGCCCAAAATGAAATCGGGAACCCTGGGACGGACAAAGGGAGGAACATGGTTCCGCCTTTCACCGAGGAGGGTGGTCCATTTCCCCTGCTGGCCCTGTTCAATCGGGTTTTGAAAAAAGGGTTCCTGAAGTCTTCCACCGTCTTCGGATCGAAAATGCCAGGAAACGTCATGTACTTCTCCCTTCCTACAAACAGGAACCCCTCCTCGAGTTGTAGCGGCAGAACGGCCCCCCCCAACACACTCTTATGCGATGTTTCCACCCTTGGAATTCCAGCCGCACATGTTGGACCGACTGTAGAACGAAAAAGGCCTTAACGATTTTTCATATCCGGCGGGCAGGGGGTATCCCCCGTGTAACTTTGAGTCAGCCAGTGGGCAGCCATGCTGACACCCCATTTGTTTAGGGCCCTTGAGGAGGCCAAATTTATTTGTCATGCCAGGACTACGGGATGAATAACGTCATCCCACTGCTTATGTCCGGAACAGAGGGAAAAAACTGTCTGGGCAGGGGGCGGAAAAGTGGCGACTACATTCCCGGCCAATGAGTCCGGGGGGATGAAATGGGGAGGGAGGAGGAAATTGGAGCAGAAGCATTGTTGGGGAAAAAATGGGTTTTCTACCCATGACAAGAGAGGGGGACGGGGCACTAGGAGTGAGGGAAGGGAAAACCGGGGGAGATACCCCAAGCACCTGGGGCAGTATACAGTGGGGATGGGGGCAGGGAGCCCCGGGGTCATTTGTGGGGATGGCCCCCAGCAGCTGATTTCCTGGGTAGGACAGCCGAAAGTCGCATCCGGCAGGGGAGATTTGGCCCTCCCCCATTTTGGGCCCCCGCACCGGCCCAAAAAGGGAGCCTTTTTCCCAGTATTGAGGGGAGGACAAACTCAAAACTATATGGAATCTGTGTCATTGGCCGCGCCCATGGCGCTCGTCCCTCCTCTGAAGGTGCCGGGGGGTTCTTCAGCGTCACGTAAATTTCCCCGCTGCCGGGGGAAGGGGGGGGGGTCGGACAGTACCAGCCCATCACACAACCAAAAACTTGGGGTCACTATAGAAGCTTCCCTTTACCCGTCTAGTGAGGAGGGCAGCCCAAAGCAGCAGACCCGGGGCAGACCCTAACCAACAGGTGGGCCTACTTTAAAAATTCTCCACCCCATTAAAGATCCGCTGGACTACGGGGGCCAAACGGGTGTGTGGCCGCAACTTGCCGAGTTTGCAGTGGAAAGCGCCTGCCCGGCCGTAGGTTTGGCATCCCAAACGGGTGTTTATTCCCTGGGGGCCATCGTTACCCAAAGAGAAACCCGCTTTTCCACGGGGAAAAGTGGAACGACTGACCTTTGTCAAGATTAATCAGGGGGGGATCGGCCCGGAGTTCCACACACCAATGCCTTGGCGTCAGATACATCACCTGACCCTCACCCAAACTGTGAAAATAGTCTGGGTTCAAAAATACCTCCTCAGCCCTATTTTGAGCCGCCCCCGCCCCGATCCACACATCTGTGACAGTTTCCATCGCCACCACCCCTTTTACCAGGGATGCACCCCCCTCCCCACTCTGTCATTGTGCACTTTGTGACCTCATGCTGCCCGCGCTGTTGTGGGCCGTACATCCACACTTTTGGGCATTTGCCACTCTATGACCTCAATTGCTGCTGCCGCGGGGGCCTCACACTGTGTCATTGTGCCCCTTTGGGCTATTCCGTTTTTCCACCTCCAGAATGTCATTGTGCCACTGTCTGACCCATGCTGCGCCGCCCGTCACCTACATCTCGTATTGTGCCACCTGTTGCCTACCCTTTTTTGCCACCTCCAGAATGTTTCTGTGCCACTGCTTAAAACATGCTGCGCTGTGGCTGCGCCCTTTACCTCCCACTCTGTCATTGTGCCACTGTTAAACCCCAAACTGTGCTGGGCTGCTGCCGTGACCCCAACTGTGTCTTTTCCACCTGTGGGCCTCCCGTTTTTGCCACCCCCCGAATGTCATTGTTCCCCTGTCTGACCTAATCTCTGCTGTGCTGCTGCCCCTGACCCCACACTGTTCATTGTGCCCCTGTCTGACCTCAGCTGGCTGGGCTGATGCAAGACCTACACATGTGTCTTGTGCCACTGTTTGACCTCATGTGCTGCTGTGGCTGGCTGTGACCTAAAAACTCTTCATTGTGCCACTGTCTGACCCATGCGCTGCTGTGGCTGCTGCCGTGACCCCACACTTGCTTGGCCCCTGTTCTGCCCAAGGGTGCTGTTTTGGGGGCTGCCGTGACCTACAACTTGTCATTGTGCCCTGTTGAAATCATGCTGCTGCTGTGGTGCTGCTGTGATACACCACTTTTCATCGTGCCACTTTTTGACCTCATGCTGCTGCTTGGCGATCCTGACCTACACACTCTGTCATTGGCACTGTTTACCCCATGCGCTGCTTGGCTCCTGCCGTGACCTCCACACGTGTCATTGTGCCACGTCTGACCCATCTGCTGCTGCCTGACCTAGACACGGTCATTGTCCCTCTTGGCCCCTTCCCGTTTTTCCACCCCAGAATGTCATTGGGGCCCCCTGTCTGACCTCATCTGCTGTGGCGCCGCCGTCACCCTCCACACTCGCACATGTTGCCACCTGAGCTTCCCGTTGTTTTTTTTTTACTTTTTCTGGGATAACTTTACAGGCAACATTTTCCCCTTCAGTTTTTTGGCAATTTGCCCTCTTAAGTGCCCCGGGAATTTTATAGGAAGCATTCTAAAGCGGCGGCAGTCATGTGCGTGTCAATAAAACACAAAAATTTTTAAAAAAAGACCAAACAAGCCCCTCTGCATATTTTAAACATGGCACAATTCACAGACCCCCGGGAGGGTCTTTGCAGCCTGGAAAAACTGTTTTTTTTTAACGTGATTCGTCCCGAAGTAATTGGAAAAGTTATTTTTTTCCGAGAAAAATTTGGCAAAGAAAGAAAGAATTTTGGAAATTCGCCCATCTCTAATTGTCACGCTTTTGCTTGTGGGTGTAAAATATTAATTGGTTCCATGATGACCATTGTAAGTTGAAACTATTGTATGTTGAAAGCATAACTTTATAGATATAGTAATTGGTTATGAGGCCCCAAAATGTCACCCAGCTTAATGCAAAATGAAGACTAAAGAAAATGAAGCAGATAACTATACAGAAAACAGTCCTTACAAATAATAAAAAAAATGCTGGAAGCTAGAAATCACTCACCTAGTGCCAGAAGAACCACTCATCCTGGGGACAAATAAAAAATTTAATAAGGGGTGAGAAGTTTGAGACATTGTATCTTGAAATCACATTAAAAATACAATGTACCAGAAAATAACATTGTCTGCTGAAAATATTGTATCCTTAGGCCACTATATCCTGAGGGATTACTGTATTCCAAAAACATACTGCCTTTAGTCACATATTGGATTTTTTCTACTGATGACAATTGCGGTACGTAACACCTGACCAATAGGTAATTGGGGTCATAATGATTGATAAGGGAATGAGCAAAAACTTTATTTTAGAGACAATGGGCACACCACAAAAAAGGATTTTTGTTCCCCGACGCAGAATTCGGAAAAATGGATATGCCACATGGCATTTTAAAATAATATATGAGAGATAAAGGGATGAGAATAAAGTAAATTGGGAAAGGGCAATAACAGAATGAAAATATAGATAGTTAGCGTGTGTTTCATAAAAATTTAAAAGAGGCTAGGAAAAGTGAGGCCATTAGCTGTTTAGATGTAAGAAGAAATAAGTCATGGCTAAGATAAGCAAAATAAGATTAATCCTTACACTCTGCACCTCAATCATACAAAAGAGCTGCTGTTTGTAAAATGTTTTTTGCGAAAATAAACAGCACATAGTCCTCGGGAAACAAAAGGGAAACCCTAAAATATTTTTACAAGAAATAAAAACATGGAATGCGTTCCTTACAGCTTACATTTTGCTCATAATTATGTTATCCCTTTAAACACATTTCCTCTTCCTATCAAACTCCTCTCTATTCTTTTACTTGCCTTTTCCTTACTTTTCTTCACATAAAAAGTCATTGCAGCTGAGTCCAGAAATCTGCATTTAAATGGGGATATTTAAAGGATAAGCGTGTGTGTGCATGGTAGGGAGGGGGAGGAAGAGCTATTTCAGAAGTCACAAGAATTAGGAGCAAGCACAGTCAGAAAGAATCTGGCTCATGTATTCCTTGTCCCTTTTGTTCTTCATATCTACTTTGTCTTTATATATTAAGGTACAGACAAGTCACAAGTGGATTTATTATTTTCTGGGGATTTAGCGTTTAAACATATCAAATCGTATCATCATGGTTGATAGCATAGGATCAGGGGTGGATATATGATTAAAATCACCCCCTTGCACTCCTTTCAACTGTATCTGTGTTCTTAAGATGTAAACAATTGAACATATGGGAAACAGGGGGAAACATTTTCTTTGTTGCCCCGCTATTTCTCTAGATTTCAGTCAATTCAGGCCCCAAACCACAAAACTTGAGCAATCAACATAGCAGTGACATCATTGTTCCCACCTGCAAATTGCCATTTACAGCACAGACCAGATGAGCATTAGTTTTTATTTTTTACTGTGCTGAGACACTAAGGCCATGTTCACACGGCTTAATTGCGGGGCGTAATTACGCCCCACAATTGAGCCATGTGGAAGGGGGCGGAGGGAGCGGGGGGGCCGGGACCCCCGGGGCCCCATAGAATCATTACTACGGGGCGATACTCGTTAAAAAAGACATGCCCTTATCTCCCCCCCGGCGGATTCGCCAGCGGGAGAGGAAACGTAATCCATGTTCTCTATGAGAACTGTGGATCACCGTAATGCCTGGGCCGTATTTCAGCCCGTAATTTGCGCAGTACGCCGCGAATTAGGGGCTGAAATACGTGCCCAAAGGGCCAGATGCATGAAAACTGTCTTGGTCTAAGACTTTTCTTGTTGCCCATAGCAGCCAATCAAAGCTCCCCTTTCATTCATATAGGCCGAGAAAATAAAAGGGAGCCCC